>JAWWEM010039429.1:0-14030 GCA_035582935.1 Ormyrus thymus
ACCACCTCTACCAGTCAATGCACCAGCCAGCACCACTTCAACAAGCCAATGCACCAGCACCACCTCTACCACCCAATGCCCCAGCACCACTTCAACCAGCCAGTCCACCACCTCGAGGTGGACCACGTCGAGTCAATCCACGACCTGCTCCTAGAGGAGAATTCGCTCCTAGAGGATGATTCGCTCCTATTTTTTTAAATTCTAAAATACTGAATATATAAAAAAATCAATATAACAATAGGCCATTATATAAATAATACAAAATATGAAGAAATATTAATGAATATTTAGATTTAAAAATTGCATTGATGTTTATATACAAAAATATAATATATACATAAAATTAATCATAGACAACACCATGAACAAAATGAATCGGGCCTGGCAAGCTACGTAGTAAGTATCATGAGACTTATTTGTAATTGATCAATATATTACTAAAGTCTACATAATTTCTTATTATTGTAAATATAGTGTAAAATTGTTGAGTAAAGTATGTGATGTACATGTATGATAGTGTGGAATAGGTCATTTTTGATATAAGTTGTAATTTTGGTTATTAAAATATTTATGCATTGAAAACTTGACTGTTTTACATTGATTTCATTACTTTTTTAATCTGTGATTTCGTTGTCAGATTATTTCTTTCATAACATATTTTGTAGTTGCTGTTATTGAAATATTTATATATTTAAACTATATTTACTATGTGATTGGCATTGATGATAATGCGGAACACATCAAACTCGCCTAATCTTTTACTTTTTTTAAATATTAATTTTTTAGGGTGATCTTAATTAAAGTGAATTATTTATTTTAAAAATTGTTTAATTGAATAATCTTTAGGATATGCATCCAGAAACAACTTTCCGTAGTTGCCACAAAAATTAAATTCATTTATTATATTTTTTTTTTAAATCTTAGGCGAAAAAGGACATCCAATATTGCGGATTCCTTGACCTCTGAAATCTTTAACAATGATCTCTCGAAATGATATTAGCAGCTATAAAAAGAAAAGTAGGTCTACGTTTGGTTTCAGCCACAGGGTACAAGTACTTGGTATTGCGAAACAAATATTGAGCTAATTCTGTTATACTTTGTCCTAGATAACAGCTGTTCCCAAAAGTTGCAAAGACGCAGCTGTAGTGCCCTAAAGGCTTCATGATACGACGTACTTTATAGAGATTTAAGGCTTCATAAATACTTTCTTCCCACCGCTTATTTTTTTTATAAGTATTATTTGTTGCTACACTGAAAAAAAAATTTATTAATGGCGAGTAAATTTTACTTAATCCAAGTAAAATTTACTTGAATAAACTAAATTTCACTTGAGTCAGCTAAATTTGACTTGATTCAAGTAAAATTTACTTGCCATTATTACGCTTTTCTTCCGAGTATGTATTAGCATCTTTTTCTGATCAAGATTTAATGCATCAAGAATTTTTAATCGCTTCTTAAAAGAATTTGATTTATTTGTTTATTATAGCTTATTTTTTTAAGTTTTGCGACTTTTTTTAATAGTTCAAGAGTTATAATTAATCTTATATAGTTTTCAATAATTTTAGGCAACTTTTTCATTGTAACTGCACCTCAGTTATAAGTACGAAGTTCAAAGCATTTTCGAAATTTCATTCATGATTTCAGTGTTTGCATAAGTAAATTTAGATAGAAAGCATCAATACGCAGAAGAAATTTTTCAATAGATTTTTGACGCATGAACTGACAACTAAATCCAATCTCATGACGCAAATACTACCTGATCGCACGTAAGTGGTAGATCAAAATAATAATTGTTATTCAGATATAATGCAAGAATAGCAAAAGAGAATATTTTATGGTTCCAAAAACAAGTACTGAATGTTGAGCTTACTTACTCGATTCTATATCAGTTTCTTCAAAAGTATTCATATCAGTTATAGCCAAACATTTTCCTATTTACTGTTATCAGTCGAATTTTATTAATCACCTTACTTTTGATAAAAATAACGATAAATAAGTTTGTAAACGTTACATTCAGTACGTAAACATTTACAAATCGCTTCAGGCATTGTGTGTCGTAATAAATTACAACCAATTGCTTTATAGCTGAATTAACTCGTCGATAAAAAACTCTCATCCATATTCCATTTCAAGGACGCCGTTTAAGAAGTACTTTTATGCCTAGTAAACCGTCAATATCAACCCGACCTTCTCCATCACCAAAATCCAAACATTTCACACCCCTCTCGGTGCTCATCCCAAAAGCCATAAATCATCCTTTGACACTGAAGCGTCGCCGCCGTCGCACCTCCCCCCGAAGCCCATCGTCGTCCCGCGAAAGCTCGACTCCGCGAGGAATCGCCGGCCGGATCGCGCCACTGCCATCCGCAGCTTTCTCCACGGCGAGAGCGTCCACCGTCAGGCGCGCGCAACTTCCGCAAGCCTCCGAGCGGCCATCGAGACCGCAGGGTCACGCGGCGGACGTACGCGAGGCGCACGGGCAAGCCATAAAAGGCCTCGGCCAATAACGGAAGACAATGGACGAAAGTACGTATACGCGACGCCCCGCGTCCGTTGCCAGGGGGGGAGAGAAAGGACGCGGGGATGAAGCGGGAGGCTCGTTCAGCCGAGCGAAAGCTCAACCCTCATCTGGCCGGTGCTGCGATTCCGGATCGCGGCAGTTGGCGTTAAGCCTCGCGCGCAATTGCTATTATTTGCGGAAGCTGCGGCTTGCTATTCTTAGAAGAGGGGTTAGAAGAATAGATATTGCAGTTTGTTTTCGTTAAAGCTGCTGACTGTATTTTATTTGAGGAAAGTAGTATTGATTGTTAAGAAGATTTGAATTTGAAAGATTTCAAATGTATAAAGTTGGGCAACTCGCGTTTCAAGATGCCTGGAGTGCCTGAAATGTTTAAAATAAAAATAAGCTTTATAAATTAAGCTCGCCAAAATTGATTGAAAAAATTAATGTGAATAATAATATTAAAATATGTATGATAAGGATTTCATTATTTATCAACAACTCGGTCAGCTACCCTTTGATACAAAACTAATAAACTGTTCGGAGATTAAACGAGTTGATGCTTGTAAGAGTTGAGTAATTTAAAAGAAAAACATTGACACAATGACCATTCGCGTGGATCCGATTTCACTCGCATCGCCACTGTCCAAAGGGTTAAGTTCAAACTTGCATTACCCCGATTGCTTAGAGCAGTAAAAGCATTAGAGCGCGAGCAAAGCGAGGGGCGCGCAAAAATCCGAGAATGAATTGTAATAGGAGTTGATAAAACGCGAGATGGTCAATTTTGCGGTATAACGTAGGTTCAACGAGGCCTGAGATTTATTCGAGGGCGCTTTCTTAGACGTTGCGCAACAACTGTCGGCATTATGTGTCGCGAGGCTCGTTCATCGCCAGTGCAAAGCAGTGCCGCTTTGTGCTGCGAAGGTAAATTCCTTGCAAAGTGATAAAAAAATTGATCGATCCCAGTGGAAATGTTCGCCAAGTCGAGAGAGCGACAGGGAAACTATTGTTTGCTCGAAAGAAGCTTTTGCACTGATTCGAAAATACAATTTTTATTGGGGGGGGGGGTTGGGAATTATGCAGCCGAGCGGTGTTCTCTACGTGTCGAACATCTGAATGTAAATTATGAATAAGTCGATTGAAATAGACGCATAAAATTCTACTTCCTTAATTGCGGTCGCGATTAAAAATATTGAGCCGGCAATTGAATTTGTTTTTCACGGCCGCTGAGAGCTTTTGTTTATTGTAGCGGGAAAATACGACGATCTACCATCGAATTACTGGTAATAATAGCTTTTGCAACAAAATAAAAAAACAACAAAAAATTCCTCTTTAAAACCACAAATTTATTTTTGTAAATTTCCACATTTCGATTGTCTAATTCCTGACATTTAAATGCACTGCCCTTTGACTACTCCTTTGACTGATGCACTGCTCCTTTGACGAAGCGATCATTAAATTTTTTTCCTGCCGAGAAACCGGTTCCGTCGAAATTTTCGCAAGACCGCTTGCATTTTCAAAATGAATCGTGCACGAGCCTTGCAAAAACTGCAATATCGCACACGTAATAAGGCTAAAACAGTCGCAGGCCAAAAAATTAATATTACTGCACCGTAATAAAACTCGATGCAGTTTTCTCTCTCCCGCCGCTTAAAATTCAAGGAAGAGCCCGAATATGATAAAATGGAGAAGAAAAAAAAGCTGCCGGGCAGAGGAAACGGTCAGAAATCGAGAAGGAAGCGTCCAGAGAGAAGAGAAGAGAGGGAGGACGTCTCCGCGGCTCTCTCGGCGACGGAGAGAGAAAAGCGCCGCGCCGGGAGGGGGAGCAAATCGGGCGTGCGCGCGACGATACGAAAACGAAGCCGAGCGGCCGAGCGAACGCACACAACGACGCGTCGTGCGCTCGCTGGCCTCGCGTCGGTGCGCGCCTCGGTGTAAACAAAAGTCCGGAGGACCGCGTGGCTTCGGCCAGTGTCACGGAAACTGCGCTGCGGGACTCGTCGGCGCCCCCGAACGGATCACCGTCGCTCTTTCTCTCTCTCTCTCTATCCCTCGATCTGTCGTTGAAAAATGTCCGTTTCTAATAAGCTCGACGGAGTCTCGAGCGAGTGAAGCGCGCTTTTCCGCGAGCGGGCCAGGCGACTTGCCCACGAACGACGCAGCAGGTAGCCAGGAGAGGGTCCGCTCGAATTCCCCGAAGGATTCCAATCGCGGGGAGGAGAAAAGCTAAGCCTAGCGATCCAAAGAGGCGCGAGCAAAGAGACCGCCGGAGTACATGGTGTAATGTTTAAAGTGCTTCGGGCGCGGATCGCGATTTCTTAAAAGCGCGCTCAGAGGCGCGCGCCGCGGCCGCCGAGAGGCGCGAAATTCGAATACCCGAGGCGCGACGAGATGCAGCCGACGACGATGACGAGCCTCGCGACGAGGGTCGCCTCCACGGCGGTGGCTCTGATGCGCGACGCCGCCAACGAGCTCGCCGTCACCGCGGCCACGACGCTGCGCAGCGAGGACGCGTCGAGAGCGGCGACGGCGGTAGGCCCCTCCGCGACGAGTCCCGCTTCGGCGGGCAACGTCACCGTCGATCCCCGCGGCTTCGCCTGCTGGAACGAGAAGAAGGACCTCTTCGTCTTCGTGTGCCTGAATCTGGTGTACTTGATCGGAGTCGCGGGCAACCTCTCGGCCCTCTTCATACTGCTGCACAAGGACAAGGTGAGCTTTGGAGTTTCGCCGACGGGGATTCGAATGTACTCGAGGCCGCGGGGTGAGTTTTGGGGCCGGAAGATCTCGTGGGAAGGTTGGGGATTCGGGAGCTGGCGGAGGGGCTTCTTATCTTGTATTTTCTTGAGCTGGACCATTCAAGACGCTGATTTTAAGTTGACGGGAGATAAAATGGTGATAGTTTTGTTTTCGCCGTGAATACTCCCTGATTAGAGTATCATTTGTGCTACCAGATTCATTTGTATTACTTTTTATCTCTTCGTACGTGGATATAAATAAAGTTTAATTTGGCTTGCATGAGTGTATTTTAAGTATTAATAGTATTTTAAAATATGGTTCAACATAAATGATTTCTAATCTTTTGTCAAAATTGAAACATTTGTTTTGCGCTAAATTATGAATAGTCTCTAAAAATATTATTTTATGAATATGGAAATAAATCGTTCAAATACTTTATAAGCTAAATATATATGTATTTACAAGTTTATAATTAGTAATTATTAATCCAAAAATAATTTTTAGTTTTAAAATGTGAAACAACGCGATTAGTTTTATATCAATGGCTTATGAACTATAGTAAAATCATGCTAAACAAGACTCTAAAGTGCATTTATCAAAGATATTGTCAAATAAAGACTTATAGATGGATTAAACAATTTCTTATTTGATCGCAGAAGTAATAATTTTTAAGAATAAAGTTTAATTGCATTAATCAAGAACTTAAATCAGACTCTGCAATGAATTAGACCTAATTCGATAAGTTTTATCTTTATTGCGTATAAAGAACTCAGTAATCATCATCGTTCATTCCTTCAAATGATGCAAATTACGAGCTTAATCCAGCAAATAATTAAACTTCCATTACCTTTTCCAAAAATTTACATTCAACCGTAAAAATCCTAACGCACAACAAATGAATAACCAATAATCATAAATCTCCAATCCGCGCCTCGTCTCGAATCCCATCATTACGAATTCCCGAGCCGCCTCGTCTGCGACGCTAAATTCACATCGCCGCCTAGAGCCGGCGACGTAGTCGGCAAGCCCGAAACCCCCTTTGGCGAGGAGCGAGCGCCGCGCAAAGGAAGCTGCAAGCCCAGGCGCGCCGATACCGAACACGAGAATCGAATACTGAAGCGCGGCGAGCCCTTTGACGCGGTGCGGCTTTTCGTTTCAACTGTTCTTTTTTTTTTTGTTTTTTCTCTTCTCGCATCGCAGAGGAGAAACCGGAAGCACTTGCTGATGCTACGCTGCCTGACGATCAATGACCTGATAGTGATGCTCGGCACCTGGGTGCAAATGATCATCTCCAGGTGCCACTCGCAGAACGTCTTGTGCTACATGCACGTGGTCTGGCGGCTCTTCGGCCTGTTCAGCGGATGCGTCGCCATCGTCATGGCCGGGGAACGCTGGCTCGCCCTCACCAGGCCCTTCGTTTATCAGAAGGTAGGTTCGAGCAGCGTGCTTTTTGTTCCTTCTCGCGTTGGCGGTATGAAAGGATGGGCTGGCGTGCTTTGAAATGACGGCTTGATTGTTTTTATGCGAATGCGCGAGGTATGGAAAACATATAAATCTGATTGTACAGGAGCATAGTTTTGCGCATGATAAAAGTATGCTATTGGAAAAGGCGAATTTAATTTAAGTTGGAAAGGGTTGAACAAGCTTATTGAAAGTTGATAATATGGTAAATTTCAACTAACTTAATTTTAAGGCTGAACAATTTGATTTCTATACACGTTTAAACTGAAATTGTTTAATTTAATTAAAAAGTTCTATTATGTGCTTATTACAATTTGTAACGCGTGATAAATCGCGCTAGAATTCTATGAGAAGCGGATTAACAAAAAGTAATATCGTAAAACTTGCAAATGAGAGCCATAAACCTTGCTCTACACCTCTCGTTTCAAGCCTCAGCTGAGCCTTCTATCAGCTGCTGCTATCAAAATTCCTACAAAATTCTGCTGTAAACACTCGGTAGCCACGCATCGACCCAAAAACGAGTCAAGTACAAATCCCTATCTGAACCTAAGCATCAGTCTCAACATACGGGATCGAAGTTCAGTTCCGCAGAGCAAAAAACGTCCGCGCCGCACTCCAGCGCCTATAGCCTTCCTGGCCTCCCCCCGAGTATAAATAGTCCCGCTTCGAAGCCCGCTCCCATGCAAATGAGCGGGAGGAAGGGAAGCGGCTACACGTGGAACATGCTAATTGAAATCTATGGGGGCGTAGGTCTTTACATATCGCTGGCTTTATGCGCGGCAGCGTCGGCATAAAAGAAAAATTCGATCGCGGCGGCAGCGAGTCGCGCGACTGGAAGTCACCGCCGAGGAATATCAATGGCCGCGCCGCGGAGGATAAACTTCCGTGATTTTGCGCCGTTCGGGAATTAGAATTTCACGCGCGTTTCCCATTCGTTCGTGCGCCGCGGCTTCGGCTCGGGCGCAGATTCGCCTGAGAGGGAGGCGCTCTGCCGATCGTCGATTAAATTGGGGAGTCGCTCGTTTGAGGGGGGCGACACGCTTATGCTCTTTTAATTTAAGTGGTACTTAATTCATTTTGGCTAATCTTGCGAGTCTAATTTGAAAATTTATCCTTGGAGTTTGGAAAATTCATTGCTTATATATTAGATAATTTCGTTAATTTTGCGGACAAAGGATGTGCTGGAATATTTATCATAAACGGAAAAATAAATCATAGTTTCCTTCAGTGTCCGATTTAAATTTACCATCGACCTTGGCAAAAATAGATTTTAAAAATTGCGCGAGAACATCCCGTCTAAAAAAAGGAACTAGAAAAAAATGAATGAAAAGGAAAATTTTATACGAGAATGAATGACGACGTTCAGCAATATGAAATTTTCTTTAATTGTTCACTTGCAGCACAACTCCTGAAATATTAACGAATGGCGTGCTGAGTTTCTTTTCAAATCGAGTCATTATGTCGCATTTAATGTGATTTTATGCCACACTTACCTTGATTGTAGTTTGCATACTAGATCAATGAAGTATTTTAAGGTTTTAATTAATTAAATTTTTACATACTATCGTTTGCCGAATACCTGACAATTCACTCATATTAAGAAATTTGAGTTTCATTATTTTTAAAACAAAATTCAATGGATGCAAGTAATAACTGTCGTGAATTCCACGTTGCTAAATTTTGGAAATATTTTAAGGTTTTATTATATCGATGATGTAATAAGCGCAAAAAATTTCCAGAACAAAAGTGTGGGAATTTAATAAGATTTGTCTGCATCTAGTCTAAGGGAAGTAAACAAGTTTTAAACTCGAAGTAAAAGAATCTCAACACCTGCCCCTGCGAGATAATGAAATAGATTGTTCTTTATTTTATTCGACCTTTCTCGTTTTTATTTGAAATTCTCTCTCAAAGTAAAGTACAGCTGAGACAAAAATTAATTAAATTTACATGCGCGAACTTAACAATTTCAATGTCGGGTAAAAATAGAGAAAGAATGGAAAATTAAAAAAGAGGAAGATTATTGTTTTAGTAAATTGGTCTTGAATTTTACAATTTCATTAGATGGTATAATTATTTTCATAGCTAAGTCCTTTAAGAATATAAGGCTTTTGCTTGATACTATAAACTTGAAGATTCTTCGTAAAAATACTTTTGATAGCGCGACCTTCGTTTCTGCGTTTAAAACTAAAATTAAGAACAAAAACTAAAGAAGCATGTCGATTAGATAATTTAAATATAGAGTCTAATTTTAATCAAAAATTGATTCCATGGTAAAAACTGAAGAAATACGTAGAAGTGTCAGAATCATTGAAATTAGACAAAGAAGTACATAAAAACCTATTAATATTATCACCAAAATGAGGTCAAATACGTCAATTCCCGAAGCTCAGATTCTGCCGAATTTCTATGAGGAAAATATGATATAAGCAACATCGCTCGATCCACTTCGCCTCTGCAATTAGCTCATCTCGGGAATTTAATCACCTACACCAGCTATATCTATAGCGCTCTTTTAAAGAAGTAGCTTTAAAAGAGATTTGAAAATCGTATACGGCTGGAATGTAGCCGACATTTATCGTGTATCATAAGCAGTCGTGTCCGCGGGCACGTATGTTCTCGTGCAATGTGCGCGGGATGGTGGGAGAAAAGCAGAACGTATACTTCTTTAGCCCTTCGTCCTTCTGAAGGCCTGCTTTCGTAATCGATTTTCCTTCGCTGCCAGTTTTTTTCCAGAATGGAATGGCACCTTGGCTCCCTCGGGATAATTCGCTGATTTTTTTGATTCGAGCGAGCTGTAAAATTTTTGGGAGAATGCGCTTCGTCAACGTGATTAATTCTAATAAAGACTTTCGTACGACACGTTTCGTTTTACGTAATTGAAAAAGTTTCTGACGAACTCCACGCGACAGAGTTCAAATTATCGCTGTAATCGTATCGTTAATCAAATTAAACGAGGAATCGAGATCCCCGCAGGATATTTGTGTTACATTATTTTCCTCGTTTATTAATTACAAACAGCATAAATACATTTAATAGTAGAATTACAAATTATTATAAAATGTATAAGCATTGAATTTAATGTGATTAAATTAATTAATTTAATAAATAATTTTAATTCTACGATTAAATGTATTTATGCTCGAATATGATATAACAATGCAATATGAGAGCATTAACATTTAAAATTTATGCGCAAGAAATGTTTCAGAATACTTTAAATTCTTCTCCTGTAATTTACACAACAAAGTTCAATTTAAATTTTGAACTGTTATACTTGCAAATATCCCAAAGCCGCGCCGCCAATGCAGACATATTAATAAGAAATCGTGCCGAATCGTAGAAATTCCGTAGTAGCCGACCTATTTTTCAACTTTCGAATTCTCCGGTCATCTTTCCAGATTAACTTGAAAATATGATTCGTTAACGACCAGCTCGATCTTCTCGCGGATATCGATAGCATGAATTTTAGAATCCAACCTCGCCACCGAAGCCGCCTCGCCCTTTTTTTCCCCGCTGACTTCGTCGACGGCGTGCTATACTTGTCGCGCGATAAAACGGTATCTTTCCATTCGTCCAACGGTCTATTCTCACTTGAAGGAAGCGAGATTGTCTTTCTCCGCCGTGCGCTCGGCGACCTTCGCGGCAGCCCTTTTGAGCTAATTTTTCTTGCTCCATTGTGCGGCGTACAGCTGGAAATGATGACGGTCCCTCCACCGGCTGTGTCATTAGTCATATCTCACCGTGAGAGGCTTTTTTCCTCTGTTCTACATAAGTATGCGAGTACGTGGGATTGGCGAGAGGGATAACATTGGGGACGGATTGAAGCTCCGAAATTTTCCGAGGCATTTGCTGCTTTCCTGGAATACGGGCTTCTTGCGAGATGTTGCTCTTTGTGATTTATATATCGATCGCGGATATTAAATGATTGGTCGTGCTGTTTTAAGGGTGACTGAAGAATTTCAGCTAGAACTGTTAAGATTTGAAGAAAGAACCGATAGAGTACATTATAAGTTATCTTTCCGCATGCATGATCGATTCTCTTGGAAAAATAAACTGATGGAATTTCTTTCGCTTCCCCGAGGTTCCCATAATACTGAAAAGGTGACAAGACGAAGTTTGTCATCTTGAAACTTAGATAAACAAGGTCGATTTTCTCAATGAGGGATGACATGCTTTCCAACATAATGCGCTTTTTTCTTAAACTTTTTTTATTCGGGTAAAATTTCTACGATACAAGAATTACTTAGCACCCGTCATTTTTGTTAAAATCTGATAAACTGAACGTATTGAAACTAAAATCAAATGTTTTCCAAAAATAACTCGTAAATCATTTATAGTAGTATATATTCTTTAAATTTTGAATTGCCTGCGCGAGGACGTTTTTAAATAATGAAAACCTACTAATAAAACACATGAAAAATTAGAAATTTTCTGACTACTATGATTTTTTTTTAGTTTTTTTTATTTATTATTATTCTTCCGGTGTTTACATTATTATAAGATGAACCTGTTTTTACTCTGCTTTTAAATATAGAACTCGAATTTTTTCAGGTAAAATGACTTTAATTCCTAAATATATCTTTTCAAGTTTTAAATATTCATATCTGTAATCTTTGAAAGTACAAAAGTGCTTTACCAGAACATGAAGTAATTATTATTCTAATTGCATAAAAAAGAAAACAAAATGAACTCCAATTGAAAATAGTACAAAGTTGGAATCTGTTAAAAAAAGCCCGCTGCGAATTCAAACGCAAATACGCAGAAATACCGGACGGTCTGCACTCACGACAATCATTGAGAGGCAATAAAACGGGAGCTCATCAAATTGCATTTGCGTTTCTTCAGAATGCAAGTCCACTCAGGGCCGTGAAATAGACCTTGCGCGTGTTTCTTTTTCTTTTTCGCGCAAAGCAAGAAAAAGGCGTAGAAACCGAAGCAATCGGAGTGGAAAAAAGTGTGCACTATTCTATTGACAAGTGACAACGCTGCGTTTGATTACAGGCGAGTCGTCCGAGTGAATGCGTATCAAATTAGTCGCCGGTTGCACTTTTCATCAAAGTAGCTCAGGTTCGAACACTCGCCTGATTTCTTATACAATCAGGCTCTGTGCGGCTTGGGATTCGAGTGATTGACGTTCATTTAGCTTCGGATGAATGATGATTCTTAATTGGAACGTTTACTGATTCGTTTTCGCATAAGTTTGGCTGAAAAAAGAGTCGTCGTAAGTAACCCGATTATGTAAATAAATTTACCAACTAATTTTTTGTTGAAAAAACTTTTGGGGATCTGCCATAAATCTTCGAAGCGATGGAGGGCACTTAAAGCAGCGCAACTTCGTCTCGAAAAGTTTTACATTTCTTTGTACTCTGATTTATTGTAATTTTAAATCAGCTCGGATTATACAATAAGTCTTACTTCATTTTCTAAATTCGCATTAATATCATAAAAGTGTAACAAAAGTTCAGTGCTGCCCTAATCTGCTGTAGACTTGCCGGCTATTAACTTGATAAATTAGAAAGAAAGAAATCGAAATGAGGTATCCCATCATACATAACTCATTTTTCACGTACACGTCTGTTTAGAGTTTCTCAGCTTACCTCAAATTGACAAATTATTCTTTATTTTTTTGTAAATTATATTCTTTCAACGTGTTTATTTTCATTTTCTCCTTGTTTCAAAATTTACAGACTATTGTCAGTAACGTATTTCAAATAAATTGAAAAGTCGCTGAGTTTATTAATTGTTTTAAAAAAATATTACGTTAGGCAAAAAAGCTTTAAATACAACGTTTTTACGCGACTCTCTGCACTTGTGAATCGACACTTGTGAATTTTGGCGTCCCACCAACTTGATCCCGAATTAAAAACAATTGATTTCAAAAAATTTTCCTCGCATCAAAACAAGATGTTACAATAATTCATTTGAATTTTTCTACACCGCAGAGGCACGTCTGGATTTTCAGCGGACTCCTCTTGTTTCTAAAATTAACGATTCGCAAAGAGCTACCGTAAGCTGTATAGACAAATTTATCATCGCTCGTGCACAATCGTGCCAAAGTAAACATTGCAAGTTAATACGTATGGGTTTTATAGAGATGAACTGCTGTGCATTCTTCTTTTTATTGTAACGTTGATTGTATTCTATTCGTATTAAAGAAACATTCAATTAGATTGCGAACAAACTATGTAATTTTTTTACTTAATTTAGTTATTATTACTTACTCTTCGAAAAACCGAATATGGAAAAGTGTAAATTCTATAAGTAAATTATACATTTCTTTGGGATTTTCATCGGTGCTGTTGTAGAAACAAAATTTCTCTGCGATGAAGCCCAGTTTTATTTATACGTAACATTATTTATTTGTTAACATTTCTTTTGTTTTTGAGTTTAACATTGTAAACACGTAAAATATTTTTTCCATGCGACATTACTAATCTCAAAAGACTTATTTCAATATTTTTTTGTCATTAAAACTGGAAGTTTTTGGTTTGTTATTGTATATATTTTTCTTACCGAAGTGGAATTATATTCGTTTATCTTGATAACATAAAGAGGAAATATTGCTTTTGATAAAATTTTGTTGTACCAGCTGATTGAAGCATTTTATTTGATAGAAATACTTGTTGTCGTTCATTCAATTAAATTGACGTTTGTCCGACTTCAATCTCTCTATATTTCCTGTTCTGACTACTTCGAAGAATTGCACCCAATTTGTTTTCCACAATTAAAAGGTATATAAGTGTCTATCAATCGCCACAAAGTCACGGGTGGTACATGCTTTCGATGTAATTAAAAAATTAGTTACAATCATGTTGGTTTCATTTACTAATTGTGAAGATTTACTATCAAAGAAAACTTATTTAATGATTTAATAAAGATATGTTATTTTACATTTAATTTGTTTTTTAAAGAACAGACAGAGAGAGGGAGAGAGAGAGAGGGAGGGAGAGTTGTGCTTTTCGCCCTGAGTTCTTATTTGTAAATAGTTCTTTTTTCATTAATCTTCTGGAATATTCTGTCGAAACAGTTGTAATTGGTTAAAAAATATTTTCAAAATATTACGCCTGCCCATTGCGCACTTAATGCCGAAAGCAGGAATTTTTTTTTTCCTACACAAGAAGCGCACATCTTCCTCGAAACTCGAACGCATGCGCATAATTGAGATATTTTTCGGCTTTGTCATCTTATACGACAGTGGTTATTTTTTCTCCCTTGACTGACTCTCATTCTTTGCGAGGGCGTTGACATTACTCACAATGTGACAACGAGACACATGCCGAAAAGCTCAATTCTGAACAGTAAGCTTCCATTGAGGCAAATCGATGATAGTAGT
>JAWWEM010039490.1:0-14014 GCA_035582935.1 Ormyrus thymus
TTTTTGAGAAGGGAGTTTTGCCCCACGATTATCATGATTTTCATGGTAATTTTGAATAGAAAATTTTGTCTGTGTATATACGAGTATTATAACGAGTTGAGAGAAATGTAATTAATTTAATTAAATCTTAACAAAAACATTGTAAATTGTAAATGTAAATATATATATGTAATTACGCGTATCAATACGGTTCATATTCTTTTGCACAACAAATTACTTCCAAATAAAAAATATGAAAATATACATTTAAGCGCCCGCACCCTGCTGCAGTGCGTTCAAAACCCGAAAGAAAGACTCGTTAAAATTTTCATCAAAGCGCCATTAATTCGCCGCAGTAAAATCCATCGCGCAAAAGACACTCGTCCGGCTTGAGCGCGACGGCAATCAGTGCCGACAATAGATAACTTATTCCTTTTAAATATTCAAAATAACGGTAAACAGCCCTCGGCCCTCTCGGCGCGGCGCAATATTTCTCCTCTAAATTTAAATAAAACATAATGAATCCCCGAGAGCAGAGCGGGCAGGGCTCGCGCGCGCGCGAACGCCGATGAATATTCATCGCGTCGGCGCGCGAAAAAAAGTCGAATAATTTAAATATACCGCGAGAGGTACAACTCTCTGCCCCGGCGGTGAAACGCGATAATGCACGGGCCCTGAAGGAGAAAAATGGCTTTCGAAGGAGAGCGTTAACAAATTGAAGCTGGAAATTGCGCGACAATGCGGGAGAGAGAGAGAGAGAGTGAGAGAGAGAGAGAGGTAGAGAGCCAATGCAGCACCTGCCGGCGCGCGCATGTATCGCTTTACCTGCACCGAGATCGCGTGCGGCGCACGTCGCACGGCTGTCCTGCACGTGACCGGTAGGCGCGCACGCGCCGGACCGGCTAATATGTAAATTTAACGGGTCCTCGCAGACGGCCAATGAGGTAAGTGGGGTACTGTGGGCTTCGCCGGGGCGGCGCGCGGGACGCGGAAGTCCAGTTTTTGGCCGTGCGAGAGTGCCGGGTCTTCTGTTGCGATTAGATTGCGGTGCATCCGGCGTGTGATCGGGGTAAGCGCGGTGGCACTCTTTTAATCGACATGGCATGCATGCTTGTTGAATTACTTAAAATACTCTTTTAATGTGTGGGTCGTATGTCAACATAGAAATCTTATCATTTCACCAAAAATAATCTTTACCGATAAATTGTGCTTTGACGTTATAGATAAGAATTACAAATTGAGAGGAGCTTTCATAAAAGCACAAATCGAATACAGAATAGAATTTATTGACTTTTATTAACTTTAAGATTCAATCATCCCTACACGTTTAGTATACTTTTTATCCTCCTATCGTTACAATCTGCCTAATCGAACTAGTTCGCCCGAACCTAAAAGCGAGCATCAATATCGCCGAGTATCGTCGCCAAAAATTCGCCTCTCTTATCAAAGCCGACGAATCTCCCTCGCGCAACGTCCGCGCGATCGAGAGCCAGGCTCTTTCCGTCACATTTTCGCGCTCTCCCCGCCCAGAGCGAAACGCGAACGGCTCTTAAATCCCCGTAGAAACGAGGAAGCTGACGCATAACCGTGTAAGCAGAGGGCAAAGCCTTCTCTCCTCCCGGCTTTCTTCGTCTCGCGCCTTATCGCGCGCGACTGATAAGAACTTGCCGACGTACAGGGGTAGACGAGCAACGGCGCGTGCGCCGATCGTCCCGGAGATTCGGGAGGGGCGAGAGAGAGAGAGAGAGAGAGAGAGAGAGAGAGAGATTTTTTACGAGCCGGCCAGGTGACCGCCGAGCTCTATACCTGCGAGCTAAAGTAAAGCCGGTCACTGTGGCAGGCCTGTGTGCTTGCAAATGCGGCGCGGAACGGCCGAGACATTGTTTAAGTTCGGGCTTTCGAACGGAAATCTGGGTCAGAGTTCGAGTGCCAAGCGGAGTTCTTGTCTAACTTTGCAATTTTACTTCGTCGAGGGTATTATGCTCGTCGTGGACATGACTTGAAAATTTAAACTTTGGTATTCGACGATGTCGTCGATCGATTGGATGCTCGGGAGTCCTTCGCGAGTGATTTTTCGCAGATTTCGGAAAATGCGAATGTGGGTCAGAGGCAGGAGGGGAACAATGGCGTAGAAAAAATGTTGGTTTTCGCGGAGTTTTGTAAAAATTCTAGCCTGAAGTAGATTGTATTAGAGGGTCGAAACTTTTGCGAAGAAAAACAGTTGATTCGTTCCTCAAAAAGTATAAAATACTTTTTTATTTGCATCAACATTATTATCGACTCCAATCCTCGGCATGTTATGTTTTTCCTTTTTTTGAATATCTACCGACTTTCTCCGTACTGATACTAGTATTTAGAATTTTGACGGCAATGGAAAATATAAAGAATAATGTATTCTTAACAAATGCATTTTTGCTAGAATTAACAATGCAAAAATTAAAAAAGTTTAATCAATTTCAGTTTGCAGCTGTAAGAAATTCGTATACAGTGTAACAAAACTTTTATATCATAAAGGAAAAACTTGAAAAACTTGCGTAAAATATGAAATAGTTTTTAAATTACTTCAAAACTTTCCACGTTTTTCTGAAAAGAAATTTCATAAATGGAAAGAAACCTATAATTAACAGTTGCTAACTCTGAAATTACTCTCAGAAAAAAAGTAAAAAAAAATAATAATTTTTGAAGAACAAACATTTTAGCAAAACAACTAAGCGGCTCGTCCGTGCCACTAGTAATTTAAAATTGTGCCGCGTTTATTTCCAAGCAAAAAATCTCTTCCTCGCCAAAAAGCTCTTGACATTTAAAAAAACGTTGTCAGCTCGACGCCCGAAATCGTCTCCACCGTCCCTCCTCGCAAGGAGTACTCTTAGAATCGAATCCCTCTGAAAAAAGCCAGGCCCCGACTCATTGCTCATGCACCGGCGTCGTCGTCCCTCCCAATAAACGCATCCATCCGGGCACTCCATACATCATCCTTTTGCCATCATTACGCTCATAAAGCGCTTGTCCCGGTGCTGCTGGCATCACATGTGTCCCGCGCAGCATCTCAAAGACCGCTGCGAGAGCGGCGGGGGTGTCCGTGAGTGCCGGCGCAGCCTCTCGGTGTTCGTGCGGCGGCGGCGGCGGCAGCGGCGGCAACGGCGGCGGCTCGAGGGGAGGGGAGAGGTGCGAGGAACCCGGCGCGAATTCGAAAGGCAGAGGCGGCCAGTCGCTGCTTGCGCGTCGCCCAAGTCGCGCGCGCCTCTCTTCGTCTTCGTCCGGGTGCGCGCGCGTGAATCCACCTGTGTGCCCGATAAAAAGTGCGTGTGAGCCGACTCGCCGGGAGGAGTCGCGGATAACGATGTAGGCCATCGGCTACGCTGTTGACCGGAGAGAGAGAGAGAGAAAGAGAGAGAAAGAGAGAGAGAGAGAGAGGGAGGGAGAGAGTTTCGGAAGAATTTTTAAGAGTAAGAATTCACGGAGAGCGACGTGTGAAAGTGGAAGAGGCGCGGTGTGTGCATGTCGTAATATGCCGCTATGTTGATAAAGAGCTGACGGAGGACGCCTTTACCTGGGGGCTTCTTTATCTTTTGTTTGCTTAGCTGTGGAAGTACATGGCACAGTTTCGGCGTTTGCGGGTTTCTTTTTCTGTGGACGGTGCCTACGGGGTTTGTTATGAAAAGAGTATATATTATTTTTCCGCGATCGGCAGGTCGATCGATTATTTATTGATCTTGGCTTACGAAATAGAATGTGCATATCGATGGATTGATTTTCAGCGAAACTTTCGTTGAAATCCAATGAAATTCGCGCGCTGAATATTTTAGCCTGGAAAATTCTGAGGACCGTAATTCGGCCACTAAATAATAAGCAATTGATTACGCTTGAGCAGCCTCCTTGATATAAAACTCACGAAAGGCAATAAAATTATCAGTCCGTCGCAAAAAGCGGCGCACGTGACTGGCAAGAAACATCGCGAGTACAGCAATTAAATCAGCGGCAATTCTGCAAACTCGCGCAAAAACGTTTCGCTCTTACTTTCAAACGCTACAGATGTCAACATGCGAGTCTCCGTGTCGAAATGTACACGAGAAATAAGAATCGTCATTCGTCATCCGTTAAAGCGGGAATGTTCCGTCTGGGCAGGAATGCAGTCGTGCACTTTTATTTAAGGCATATCGTCTCGTGCATCGAGATAAGGGGGAATTATCGAGGACTGAGTCACGCCTCGACCCTGGCAGGTGATGCTCTCTTTCGCAATTTGTAATTAAGCTATTTGTCCGCCGGCCGAGATTAATCGGGGCCCTTTTTATTGAGCGATCTCGTAAATAAACTGTAGCAGCTCTTTGAACTCGAGGGCAGGACCATTCGAGTTGGGCGAATTATTTTTACGAGGCTCTTGCTGGAGGTGCATTGCTCGAATGAATCATCCGGAGAATGGGATCGTTTCGTTAGGGAATCTTTGCAAATGAATAGGCTTTGTTGATGGGTTAATTGACGGTCAATTGGTGATCAAAAAATTTCAACGGTTCAAATGTCTGATGAATATCCGGTTTTGTTCATAAGTTTGCATTGTTGATATAGCGCATATACAGTGTCTCGAAAATGACTTCTAATTACAATTAAAAATTGAAAATAAAATAAAATATTGATATAAGTCGAAAAATTATTCAAATGAATTTTTTCAAGAATTATTTATACGTAAATTTTACTACATTATGCTTTAAAAGTGACCACTCAACGAGAAAATTAAAATGCGCAAAATTTGCAGAAACTCAATATGCAGCGTTTGCATCACGTTAAAATTAAATTTTTCATTAATTATGCACAGAACTTTAATTACTTTTTGATTAATTACAAATATTCAAACCCTGCATCAACAGTATCGCGAATCCGAAATCTCCACCTTTCAACAAAAGAGCAACAACAATTGCAAAAAAAAAGCCACCTCGCGAAAGCGCAGAATTCGAATCCTTCGTTCGCAGAAAGCAGGGAAAGTCCCTCCCGATTCATAAAAAATTCAAGCCGACAATTTCAAAGCTCACCGTCGGCGCGAGCCGTTAATCCGCGCGGCGGTTCTCGGGCCGCTTATCTCGGGGGCGCGATAAACGCGCCGGGAAGGGGGAAAGGGGACCCCGCCGCTGCGCCTTTCGGCGAATCGATCGCCCGGCGCCGATAACACTTACACGTACGTTAGGTCGCCGACGGAGTGACGTCCTCCTCCTCGGGTGCAGCTGCAGCGCAAGATGAAAAATTCCGGGCGACCCGACTTGCGGAATTCTCCGAGGGCGACAGCTGCACCGCGAGCCGCGCTTCCTGCCACGGCTTTTTGCATACGCCGGGCGACGACGTCTCACTCGACAGATGCCCGGTGGTGCAGATGTAGTTTTCGGCGCCGTGCCCGCGGCTCGTACAGCTCTTCGATTCGGGGAGCCGATTGCGAGCTTGAATTTAATTCGAGCGCTCGCGAGAACTGAATAGTCCCGCGGCCCGTAAATTAGCTCGACAAAGCTACTAATATTTATTCCGACTGTTACAACCGCGCGCGGCCGAGTTCCTTATCGCTCGCAGCCGCTCCTCTTTATAGCCCGTAAACCTCGATCGTTAAAAACGGCTCTCCCGCCTCTATCAGAAGGGACTGAATTTCTTGAATCAGCAGCAGCCGCCACCGCCGCTCTCTCCCTCGAAATCAATGCCTTGGTTCGCGCTCCGAGGCCCCCGGCTACTTTTCCATCTCTAAACAATCTTCCCCCCCAATTACCCGGAAGATGCTATCGGCCGGAAACTCGCGCTCGCGGGTGTCCCTCGATTGCGGCTTATCGCGATGCACGGCTCGGGGGCCCGGCGGCGTTTGTTCGGCGTGCTCTGCCAGATGCGGATCGGAAGGAGCGCCGCGCGGAGGGCCGAAAGTGACGGATAGGCGAGTTTTATGTATGAATCGTTGCGCGGCGCGAGTAAGTGACCGCGGGGCGTAAAGCGGAGCTTATCGGAGGGAGCCGAGCCGATACGACACCGGCCGCTTTTGCAATTTTCGATTAGGGGCAGCCTGCTTTCGCTCTTTGCTTTTGGACTGCTGAAGAGTCTGTTGATTGCAAGCAAATATATGTGGTTGGATGGGAGGTTTATAAAGTGCTGAATCACTGTAGGAAATCGTCGAGTAGCCAAGAGACGCACGTAACGAATTTAATGTGTTTTAGATTCGCATCGGTGCCTTGGCAGTAAATCAATCGGTTAACTAGTAAAACGTTAAGACAGAAAGCCGATGCCGCGAATGAAAACATCAGAGCTTTTTATCTGCAATGAGCGCTTCGCGTTTTGAATAAAAATAACTTGACAATCCAATTGTGGACGAGATAAAATGCACGCCGAATTATTTAATTACGCCCGAGGCGATAAACTTTAGTTTTCTTGACGTTCCGCGTTATTTGCATTTTTATAACGGCTCTTCAATGCTGGTTATCTTTGAAATATTTTCTTTCAACTGAGATAAATCGAATAACGACAATACTTCGATTTCATTTGACAAACAATATTTTACCAATATTATACCGAATAAACGCTGAACATTAATAATTAATACCGCCTTTTTTTCAAAGTAATTTATGAAAACTGCTTTATAGGTAATTAATTACGCGAAAGATCGCTCTTGCCGCTAAAGCAATAATGAAACGTCTGCTTTATTACCCGACTTTTTAAGCGAGAGGAAAGAGAAGCCCGCGGCGATGAAAAGAAGGTGATATAAACCCGTATTGTTATTTCACGAGCTGACTAACAACTGAGCGAAACGAGCGTGGAAGAGAAATAGAGAAAAGGCGACAAGTGTCGGCCGTAATTGAAGAAAGGGGGAGAAGCCACGAGAGCCTTTTGAGAAACAAATAAACTTAGAGCAGAGGACTAATTATGTAAAGTGATTTAACGAGTGGGTCTTGCAGCTTCAATTGTCTAGCCGCGTCTCGCGACCGAATTCCATTTTATCGCCTCTCGAAAACAAACTTAAAAAAACTTGCGCTCGGCGCGTTCTCTCTCTCATTTTTACGCAAAGAGTAACTGTATAGCTTCGACGTAAATAGGAATTACGCAGACCCTCGCAATTTCTATGACGCTCATTTTTTTCTCCGTACGCGTCGCACTAAAAAAATCTCGTTGCAAAATTGCTCGGCGGAAGCTAACGACTCTCTTTTTACGCAGAAACCGTGAAGACTCTTAACAAAGATAAGGAAGTCCAGCTTCTATAAATAGCCTTAAAATATAAAAGAGAAGCCTAATTGGTACACTCGCAGTGGACTAATAAAAGAGCATCCAGCTCCTTCGGCATCGACGTCGCGTCGCTCCGCACTCGTCATTTGTCAAAATAAAATGAAGGTCCCCCGAAACGAGCGCGTCGCCTAATTAAGCCGCGAGTCAAACCCGCGCATTAAAGTAAACGACAAGAATTCCAGGCGGCGATAAGGGCGAGCGAGAAAAAATTCAGAGCCCCAGAGATAAAGAAGAATGAAATAAGACGAAGAGCACAGCTCGGCGCTCGTGACGATTACCAGACGAAGGAGAGAACGGTCGAGATAAGAGCGTGCATTAGAGGGGGATCGATTCAACTTGCAAAATTGCCGTTTCGCTTATGCGCCTCCTCCGCATAAATTAGATCAATCGAAAAATGCGCCTCTCCGCCCTCGAGCTTTTCTAAGCTCGCGGCTTTTATCGGAGGGCTCCCCTGTTCGGCTTATTGGAAAGCATATTTATTTTTATTTTTTTTTTTTTGAAAAACAAAAAAGTCAAAGTGGAGCGAGAAATTTGTTCCTCGAAGAAAGGTGTATACGAATTCGCTTTGATAAGATCGGATGAAATTTACGGGTGACGGAGTGCGGTTCCGAGCGCGGCCCCGATTTCCTTCCCCGCCGCCATTACGACTCGCGGGCGCATCAACGCACCGAGAAATCATCGTCCAGACAGCGGTAAATGTTTTCCCGCGCGATAAAGATCCCCGCCCTCAGGGCCGAAATTGAATTCCTCCCGAGGAAACGTCCTTTTTAATATTGAACGGCGCGGCTCGGCAACTTTTCCGATAAGAGCGAAAAATATCCCTCGGCCCCGTGCATAAATCTGCGAAATATAAATTACAACCGGCCGATAAAAGTCCGAGGCGCGCTTTTATCGCGATTTCTTATCAAGAATGGCGAGGATATTTGTATTTTTCGCGGAGCGGCTTTCGCGGTGTATTTATAGACGTTCGTCTCTCTTTCTGGCTGAATGATTTTCGCCTGGCGGACGAGAACAGGTGGGTTATGTAATTTTCTATAAATAGCGAGGGAGAAAGGAAGAACGCGAAACACGTCGCTTATTACCGCTTAAATGTTCCATCAACGAGGAAGCAATCATCCGGTTTACTGGCAGTATATTTCAGTGGGTTACTGGTTATTAATAAATTATTTGCACATTCTGCTTAGAAATTCCGTAAGCACGCGAGCGCTTCGTTGATAATTGAGGACTCCCTCGCCGTATACACAATAATTTCCAATTTCCCCGTTTTTACGAAAAAAAAAAAAAAAAAAAAGAAACTCCGCGCATAGACTAAATTCAATCCCGCGGCGCAAAACAAACTTTGCATAACGCAGCGATTCGAACGCTTACCTATATCGGAACCATCGGCAGAGCGGTTAATCACTCCGGCGACGCTCCGCGGTAACCACAAAAAAGGTAAAACGCGACGCGAGCGCGTTTTAATTTCGTGGAGATTTCAAGGACGTCGCAATCGAACCTGTCGATAACAGATTGGCCGCGGCCGAGGCATATTTAAAGGGCTTTACCGTGCGCGCGCGGGGGAAAAAAAAGCAGCGAGCGAGTCAAGTCGCGGGGGGGGGGGGGGGGAACTTAATCGGTTTTGGATTTGGGCCGCGCTCCAGACGTTCCGAGCCTCTTTGGAGTCGACATTCGCAGGCTCCTCCGTCGATTTTCCATCGACGGCCTCAAAGTGCTCCGCGAAACGAGCAACTGCCCCGAGACGTTATTTACGTTAGATTATGCAACTTCTTACGTAATTAATAACAAGCCATTAGTCGTCGGCGAAATTTTTCCCGTGCACTTTGCCCGTTCCGGGGCCCGCGAGGCAATCGCTCAATGCGCCCGGCAGTCGAAGAATCCGTTAAAGCATAACCTCCGCACCTTGCGCTCCAAAGTGAAACTAATGGCTCCGAAACAAGGGAACAAATTGCGGCCGCCCGAGCTCGCATCCATCAGAGCGATAGCCCTGACAACGAGCGTTCCGCCACCGATTCCGGCCTCTCGACTCCGACAGTCGTTCATCGACGGGGAGCTGCATTCCGCCGGGGGGGCTTACGGCGGACGAAAGAAG
The DNA here is from genome assembly GCA_035582935.1 of Ormyrus thymus. NCBI lineage: Eukaryota > Metazoa > Arthropoda > Insecta > Hymenoptera > Ormyridae > Ormyrus > Ormyrus thymus. The sequence goes on from JAWWEM010039490.1 coordinate 9,305, forward strand.
TACCTAGAACGCAAATGGAATCGCAAACATTAAACAAAGCGTACGAGCACGTACCGCCGCAGAGAGAGAGAGAGAGAGAGAGAGAGAGAGAGAGAGAGAGAGGAAACCCAATACAGGCCCGCTTATCTGCATCTCGGCGCTGCTGCCGGGAGCGCGAGTTCGAATTACCGAGCGCGAGCTTTTAGAATCATTTTTGCGCCAAGGCTTCGATTCGAACGCTCTTTCGTTTCGTTTTGATAGAGCGCAGCTCGGCGCGAGGCTGGCGAAAAATTTCGCCGCCGGGGGAGCTCGGGTTTCGGAGCTGGGCGGGAAGTGTCGCTTTTAGGAGCTTCTATTGTCTGAAGGAAATGCTTTTTGGGGAGGGGGGGGGGGGGGGGAGTATTCCGTGCTAAAAAGCGTCCGGCGAAGTAGACCGAACAGAAATGAACGATAACCTTTCGCATTTCAAGAATAAAATGTAGGTTATTTAATAAAATCAGTCTTTCCAATCAATATAGATGGCCCATTCTTCGCTACATTACAGCAAAAGTAACTCGATCGCTGAACAAACCGAGCGTATCCTTGAACGTATCCGCCTATTCCATTGAATACCTCTGAATTTTCCACAATTAACTCGGTGCACAGGCAGCCTTGCCGCCGAGGCGCACAATTCCCTCGCATAATTTATCGCCCTCCGAGGAGAGGTCCCTCTCGCTCTCACGATATATCGGTACGGCGCGCGGGAAAGACAAAAGCCGCGTCCGCTGATACGCAATTGGCAGGTCCTTCTGAATTGACGGCGAGGCGCGATATCGCAACTCGGTCGCGGAGCGCGCGCGGCGCCTCGCCGACGGAATTAAATCCCGGCGGCGATGCAGGCTCGCGAGCGCGCGGAAAGTTTTACGAGCGCCGGCCTATATCTTGATAAACTTAACGAGCCGAGTGCGCGAGCCTGTTTTTGAGCGTCACGCTCGCACGCGCCGAGTATGAAGAGCTTTGTGCGCGAGCTCCGCGAACGCGACAGTTCGAGAGCTGTCGATCGGCCCGGGAAGTTAACGATTTTCTGGGAATAAAGACGCTTTTATGCGAGTTTGTGTAGTCGGGAGAGTGAGTGGCTCTTGTCGCAATGAGTGGCTTGTTTGCTAATTATTCACTTGTTGGGGAGATCAGTTTAATACGAAGTATCAGTTTAATCAGTTTAATATTTCATATAAGAAAATGCTGTGAGCACTGGGAACCATCTCTGCAAAGATTCGAATCAGACATGAGAGATGGAACGTAATTTTCGTTCGGGAAGTCTGTGCTAGGAACGTTTTATATTCTAAGTGCAGTCGATTTTTCCTAAACCAGATTCGTTAAATTATTTAAGGTCGTCTAATGCATAATTCATGTCGCCGCGCGTTTTATAATAAGAAAGATTAGAAAAAGAAAGAAGCGAGGAGGCAGTGATCAATAAATTAACTTTAATTATTCAAGCTTACCAAAGACGAGCAGAAAAAAATGGTTAATACGCCGGGATTTCCAGATATATTTAAAACCTCGAACCCTCCCCCCGCCCGATCACTTATCAGAATTCGATCTCTAATCCTCTTTATCATCTCCATTACCGGCGCCTCCTCTCGGCGTTCGCGGCGCTCGAAAAATTCCTCCGGTGCACCGTTCGAATGCGCTCGTATTACGGTAACGGCAATACAAATTCAAATTAGATTCACCGCGGCGCGGCATCTCTCCCCGGGTAAATTGTGTTTCTTTTAAAAGGCGCCTTAATGTGCGCCGCGTCAAAGAGATTTTCACGCGTTCGAGGGGAGAAATGAAAATTGACGGGGCTTTAAAACGGTTTTCTATGCGAGAAAGAGAGAGAGAGAGAGAGAGAGAGAGAGAGAGGAGGAGCGAGCCGTTACGTAAGACTCGGAGAATGTTTGCTCCGATCGTTCGGGAGTTCGGAGGCCTCGCGGAACTTTGAACTTCGTAATTATTAAAATTTCTTGGGAGGAAAAGCTTCTTCGCCGTTCCTCTTTGTGATCCGCTGCAATGCGAGGCAATTGATCATAGTTCTCGAGTGAAAATGCTGATTTAGAGCGGGGGATTCATTCGGGATCCTATGATTTATTGTGGACGGCGATTATAATTTTGTCTACAACGATTCCTTAGATTTTAATGCGTCGTAACATAAACCACATTTTATCCGCTGTTGCATATTTATTGCATAATTTTTCTCGAACGTATATTTAAAAATTTTCCTTGAAAGCTACGAAATTGAAAATGCTTCAAAAGCATATTAAAAATAGTAAAGCTAATTCTGAATATTACGACCAGAAATTAAACAGTCTATCCTTCATTCCTAAAACTTTCTTCATCCCCCAGTTACCCATTTCCAAAAACTACCAATCGCGAGCTCTTCCGAAATATTCAAAAAGTGCCCCTTCACCGGCGAAGGGCGCCGTAAAGAAGACATTCAAATGAAGTTTGTTTTCCCTCGCGTTCGGGGTGCGGCCGGAATCTCTAAAACTCCGCGAATCGCTTATACGCGCCTGCTTCCCGCGCGCCGACTTCCCTCCGAAAAGAGGAGAGCCGCGTCCTCGTAAAACTTGGCGAGACGAGACGTGAGGAGAAAAGTCGAGGGCGCTCGATACCCGGACCGTTTTCCAGCTTTGTTGAGCCGACGAGAGGCGTTTTAAAATGCGCGCGCGGAGCTCGTCCTCGCGCGGCGATCCTTGCGATAATTTCATTTAGCTTTTGGCCTCCGCGTTCGACGCTGCTTTTAGTTTATGCGAATTCGCGGAACTTCGGCGACGCATATACTTTTCGAGCGATTCGCAAGTGAATTCCAAATGAATTAAACGCTGATGAAATTGGCACCTTTAAATTTAATGTTTAGCGCGGCTAATTATAGCTATTAAAGGAAAAAAGAAAAAGAAAAAAGAGTTGCGCGCCCGCACAGTGAATTTAATGAATATAATTTTCGACTCCAAAAACCCTCCTCTGTTTTCCGCTGCTTCTCTTTACCATCCGGAATTCAGCGGAATCTCCCTTAAAACACAACGGAGCCGTATAAATTCCGAAGTAACGAAAGCTACTTCCATTCCTAGCGGACTGGAAGTAAGAGTGCAGGGGGCGGGGAATCGAATTTAGTTTACGCAGTTCGTAAGTCGAGCACGAAGTTCCCCGAGTGTGAGTAAAAGTCTCGCCGAGCGAAGATTGGCCCTCGTTTCATTTACACAATGACGCGGAGGCGCATTCGTTTACTTTACGGGTCGCTCGTAAAACGCTCCGATCATTTCTGCGTGGGGAGGGGGGGGAGGGTCACTTAAAAATTACAGATTTTCGGGCTTGCCTATCGGGCTGTGGCTTCGAAGACGGCGGACGTTAGATTCATTAACATAATTTACAAAATTCGTTATTATTCGAACTACTTGCGTGCGGTAATTTCGCGGCATTAATTTGAATATTGATCAGTAACTTATTTATTGTAATAAGCTTTCGCATGAAAACGACTGTAAAACTTTATTGATCGTCAGTCGATCAAAAATTAATCACGGTGCAATTACCACGAATTAAAGCTAATGATTTTCTACAGCCGAAAAGCGGATCAACGCCATTAAAAAAATACAAATCTGCTTATAAAATATTTAAAAAGGCAAACTATAATATAATATAAGTTAATCCAAATATTTAACAGCAAATATTTTTTCCCACGCCGGCCCTTTCAGCCCACCCCAAAAAAAAAGTAATCCCGTTAATCCAAGACAAGCGCACAAAAACTTCGGCAGCCGCGGTCAAAAACGTTCGACCGCCGGCTTATATAACGTAAAAAAAAAGCTCGAGCTTTTATTTCGGCGCACGCATGCAAAAGTCCTCCCTCCCTCGCGATATAATCACGATTCAGCGGCGGGAGATTAAACGCGATAGTCGCGCGAATCACTCGGAGTGAAAGCCGTGTATGGGAATTAAAAAGAAAAAAAAAAAAAACAGCGCCGAAAAACACGGGGAGGAGAGGGAGAGGCCAAAAAATCTGTTCGCTCCGGGACTGGAGGACGATGTGAAGTGTCCTCATAGAGAAAATTTATCGTTCGAGCTCCAAAAAATGCGATTCGCAGAGAAAAATACGCGCGTACACGCACTTGCTCACTTCGTGACTCTCGCTTTTATTTTTTTTTCAGCCTCTCTCTCTCTCTCGCGTATTGCCTCGGTGCCTTCTAATTGGGTCACTTTAAACGATTTTTTTCGGATTCCCTTTTCGCTGCGCTCTGTAATTTATTTTATAATTGAACGCGCCGGAGAGGCGAATTTCGCTTTTTATGCCCGCGAGTACGTACTTGACTATTCATGATATCCTGAAGGGTACCGAAACACGGGTATCGTTGATATCTGCCTGCTACGTTTATTATATTCCTTCTGTTTGCTTGTTGCGGATGCTCGTTTTTGTGCTGTCAAACTTTATAAACGACGCTATAACTAAGGCTTTTCGTATTTTCAGAGCGGATGAGAAACAGCGCTGGTCAGTAGGACTCGACGCCGCCGAAGCACGGAAATTCCAAGCGGGGAAACAAGGCAGACTCGGAGAGAAATCAGCCGACAGGGAAACGCGTCGAAGACCATAAACATTTGCTCAAAGGCTCGAGGAGCGTCGAGTTATTTCGTCATTTTCCTGAAAAGTGAATAAAATCCAATATTTACCGTAGTTTCTTTGAAAATTTCCTCTGCCCCGGTATTGACAGCCACTCTCAATAC
>JAWWEM010039501.1:0-14005 GCA_035582935.1 Ormyrus thymus
TTTCGGATTTTTACAGTCTGTGATCAAATTAAAATGTACTATTGTAATTTTTTCTAGAAAATTTTTCTCCGTGCAGAATTAAATATATATATGAGCTGAATAACTGGACTCAAATTACAACATTCACTTAGGTTAATTCAATATTACAACAAGTAACATTACTGTAAACGGATATAAATTGTAAAATAGTATTTATCAAAACAGAATGCAAAGGAAATTCAAAACTTTCAGTCTCCGGTCGTGCAATAAGAAAAACTTTTGAAAATCATATATTCAATTCCCCCAAAATAAAGAAATAGGTTAAAACTCATCCGACTCACCTTTGATCAAATTTCTAGTTTCGTCACTGTAATTCGCTCTCGGCGGATTATGAAACGCCCCCACACCTATGCCGACTCTCTGCATCTTCCTGTCCATCGGGTGCAGATCGCTTTCTTCGCAAGGGCCAAATGAAATACTTCCACCGAGGACTCGGACTGATAAAAAAAGGGGGGAGGTGCGCAATTGAAAAACGTGACCGACTGACTGACGGGCGAACTCGCGCCAAGAACGAAATCAAACCCGGCGGCGAGGCAGCCCCCGACGTTTCTATGACTACTCGAAAGATGACTCAACCCCTCTTCGGTATGATCGAACTAACTTTTGAGCTTTCGTTTGCAGCGTTTTACGGATAAATTTGGCTGTTCTAGATGCTTCTTTTTATGTGCTTCGGGAGAGCGATTATGATTTTTTTAAATTTTACTTTCAACTTTTCACGGTGCTTTTCGAGCCGGAACTGTTAGAATTTCGAACGACAAAGAAGTGCCATAATTAAATTCTAAGTGTAAATAGTTAAATTTAACTGATGCTAGAAAGGTGAACAAAGCATTGTAATAGAAAAAGTTTTTAAATTACAAGTTCTCTTCAAAATTGTACATTTCGTGCAGTAACAGCGTTGTGTCTTCAATTTAGCGACCACCAAATTAAGCACTTAACATACTTGTAGCGCTGTTAACGTAAATCAGACGTGTGTTTAAAAGTCCTGCAATAAGAAAAACATTTTATGTTTTTAGAAAAAAATTCTGGGTTATACTCATACAACCACTCTGATTTTATACATTGCGAAAGCGAGAAAAGAAGAATTCTAAAATATAAAAATATTCATTTGAAACGTGCCAGAAAGGAATTGAAAGAAAATGCAAATATAAGTGTATATAGTTTTGAAACAGTTTTAATTAAAATTCTTTAGAAATCGCAATGCTTTTGAAATTTTAAAAATTTGTACGGAAGATTATATGATAAAGAATATTAAAAAATTTTTAGTTTTCCTACATATTCCATTAGGTAGAATTCACTTAGATAGTCAATTGTTTGAAGTCAAATAATACGTTTTTTCATTGATAGTCTAACCGAATGAAGAATCCTTTATTCAAAGAGGACTATATTGGTTTGCGTTAAATATATTGTTAATCTCGTTTTGAGCCTTTAACAATAAAATAGTTTGCCCTCTTAGATAATTTTTTTATAAGGTGTTTTTATCTGATTTCAGAAGCTTTTATTCTTTGAATCTTAAAGAAAAAATTAAACTAATAGTGAAAAACTTTAAGAATCTTAAAAAAGCACTTGAAGGTTACACCCGTGCTAAGACTGTTTAATTAATGAATCAATAAAACATCTCCTGCTTGTGCACATAAAAAAGGCCGTAAAAAAGTATATTACAGCTCATCAGCTCCCATATTTCCATTTTCTCTTTCGTACGATAGCCACTTTATAATAATAGCCCAATCGTGTTTCTGTATTTTATTCTTTTTAAAATAAATTTTGAACAGTAAACGCATTATACGAGCAAGACGTTATGAAAAATTTCTTTACGCAAACTTAAATTGAATTTATGCTCGTTTTAAATTTTCTTTCAGCTCCCTCAAGTCTTGAAATAGCGGTTATTATGATAGTTACAAAATATTTAAACTGGAAAGGGGGGAAGGCCTGCAGCGAATGCAGAAGGCGGATATGCAAAAGACTACAAGAGTAGGCAGTCCCTCTTTCAAAAGCCTACTGCATAATACAGTAGCATTGGTCAGACACGAGAACTCCTTAAAGCCAGAGCAAAGTTTAAGCCGCGCAAAAATTAGCATATCCCAAGAGAAAATGAAGCTGCTGATATAAAATTAATATAATACTTCATTATTAGCATAATACCGTAAAATCTACTTATTCGCGCTACAAGTTCGACCCGCTCTTTAAATACCGCCCTCCTTATTGAAACCCTCTGCGTCCACGTATATGTATATATAATATATACGCAGCGGCGTCCGGGCGTAAATATTCAAAGTTAACCAATCCATCAGAGGCGCCGCGGCGGCAGAAAAAGCGACGCTTGGTGAGAGAGAGAGAGCGAGCGAGCTTTGCATTAAGTGCACGTGCGGCGTAAGAATTCTGAAAAAGCTCCCTCGCGAGCGCGGCGGCGGCACAAAAGTGCGAAGCTCCCCCTCGGCGCCTGCGCAGCGGGCTCGCGTCGGGGGGTGGCGGCGAGCGAGTCCTCGGGGCTCCCGCAGTCGGTCGTTCGAGTGCAGCAGGCCAGCACAGCTCTCCGCTCGTCCGCCCTCTCGCCTGCTCCACTTTCCTGGTGCATTTGCGCCGATCGACTGCTGCGTGCGGGGCTGCCGGTGACGCCGCTCTTCCTCCGCTGAGGTCTGCCATCGATTGGCTCGCCTGGCTCTTCTCGCCCTCGGCGGAGAGCCTCGAAGAGGTAGGTGCGACGCGCCTCGGGAGGTGGGAAACGTGGCTTTTTGTCTCGCGGGGCCGAACGGGGGTGGCGGGCTTGGATGTACGTATCGAGGACTCTGCGTCCCGCTGCTCGGCCGTCGCTCCGCTTAGCTGGGTTATTGGTACAAGGTGAAGGGTGAATTCTAATTGACTCTCGGCCCAATCAATGGGTCTACGCAGGCTCGCGGCTTGGCATTGAAGGCTGGCTTTTTGTGAAAGCGAGCGCGCTTTTCGATTTCGACGGCGATTCCGGGAGGGTCTCTGTTTTCGCGCGCGATCTAAATATTTCGAGAGAATGCACTTTCCGAACGTGCGTAAACATTGCCGTACGCGCTCGTGTGCGGTTTTTCCTCGAAGCGTAAAATACTCGAAGTAAAGTAAAAACAAAGGAGTATTAATTGTGGAATTGAAAGCTGCACGAATACAGTATTATTTATTTGATCCCGTGAGGTTTCAATATTAAATTTCAGTATTGTCGACCTTGTATTGTAACCACTGATGTGGTATTTTTACACATTGAGAGAAATGATCTACTAAAAATTACTATACTTTTTAGTAATGCGGAGGCAAACTTGCATTATCCTAAAAAATTACTATACCATATAAAATTTAATATAACTATATCAATTTTTGTTACAATTATACTGAATTTTAGTATATAGTATAGTAATTTTCTAAGATAATGCAAGTTTGTCTCCACATTGCTGTGCTAAAAAGTATATTAATTTTTACTGAAAAATTGTTCTCAGTGCACTTATAATTAAGCTAATGAACAATTCATTTTTTTCAGCATGTATAAAGAATGTTATATGTATCTAATAAAGAATGTTACACCCTACCCCAGGGAAAAATATTGCAGAATTTTTCATAGCAAAACATAAAGTTTTAATCTATTTTTTATTTAATTCCCTTTTTATGACGAAATAAGTGATATCAGTATTATAATAAGAATACACATTTATCCATTAAGGACCATGTTATTTTCGAAAAGTACTGTACAATCATTATCACGTTGTACTATTATATCGGATAATAAGCAAAATGAATATTTCATTCGGCGTTATTTTTGGCAAATATTGTATTACGTATAAAACTTTAATGAGAACTAGCATAGTTCGTGTCAAAAAGATAATAAGAAATACTGCTACGGGGGACATTTGTTGAATAAAAATAAATAAAAATTGAAAAATAAAAATTTCTTCTATGATCACAAACGTGTATAAGTTACACAAAGTTTGCTGTTAGTTCGATGAACTATAAACATTCAAAGTTCCATTAAGACTTAACTTAATCAATAAGTGCATTTGAATTTCTCAAAGTAGTTTTGTAAACTTATAAACTGTTTTAAGATCCATTTACCTATTCTTATGAAAACTTTTAATTTATTAATATTATTAAATTCTTTACTGCATTACGAGTTTTCAAATAATTACTATACTGTTTACGTGAAGGTTAATTTCCAAAACAAAATCATTTTCTATGTAAACTTTGTCACCTCTATGTTAGAGACCATTTCAAAGTTAACATTGGTTTTTCGTTCTGTCTAATCTTCCGAGTTGTCATAAGACATTAGATTTAGGTCAAGCATCTTAGCCCTGTTCAAGCTGTCAAAGTTTCGTTGAGATTAAAAAAAATGTTGAACGGAAAATGGAATTTTTGTTATTTTTGATCAGACTTGGCTTATGGGTTCAGTTAAAACTTTTCCAAAGGAAAGAAAATTCATTTATTTATTGCCTTCCTGCTTATTATCCTTAATAATTATTCAGTACTTAAAACAATAAAAATCAAAAATTTAAACAAAGATAAAATGGTAAAGTAACATATTTACCTTGATTTAGAACATGCAAACATTCTCTTAAAAATATCACTAAAACTTCAATAATCATTTTATAGCCCATAAAAATATATTACTTTAAAATAGTTCATTTTGTCCGTTTCAGTTACTCTCAACTTTCAAACAAAATTTCTTGAAATCGTAAAATGAAGTTTATTATGTTCTATTTTTACATTTCTGTAAAACTACGTGTTTCCAATTGATGGCCATTTGATGTGAACAATAACTTCTCTATACCTTTTTTAAATAAAATATTCTATTAAATATTATTTGAAAAAAAAAGAAACATTCAACCCTACTATATAAACTGGCGTAAAACTTTTTAACATTACACTGAAAGAACGATCCTCTTATTACAAAAGGAATCCGCTTCTCAGAAGAGGAAATTCTCAATATTTGTCCTAGTGGATTTCCAGCTCTTGTGACTCACGTAAAATCCGCTCTAAATCAAGTTGCATGGTCACAAAAGGAAATCATTTTGAACGCAAATGTATTTTCAATTTTAAAAATTGATTTACGGTAAGAGGAAATCAATTGGTTACTAAAGGACTTCTTTTAGTAGTAAAAAGGATTGTAATTTTAGAATTAATACGATAGAAAGTCAAAAGTCAAAAGTCAAAAAGGAAAACAAAATTTATTAAAAAAACCCCGCCTTCGGCAGGGCTTACCGGGGTCTTTTTTCCCCTTTTGGGAAAAAATACTTTGAAAAGGGTTTTTTTCTCCAAAGTTTTCTTTCCGCCGAAGGCGGGACTTACCAGGAAATAAAATCTTATTTCCAAATAAAAAATTCTGTTTCCCCAAAGTTTTTTTCCCCTTTGCCTTTTGGCTTTTACTATATTGTTGTTTTGAGTTATCTTGAGTCATTTTTTATGAAAAATATTGTAAGCATAAGTATTTTATCACAATAGCCGAAAAGATGCTCTTTTTGTAACCAATGAAAATTACATTCTCGACGAAAGAATTGCATGGCGAGGAAGCAGTGCTTTTGTGACTAGCTTGAACCCTCTTGTATACAAGAGGACTGATTACGAGGGGATTTTTCTCTGCTCGTGAAAACTATGGTTTTTCGACTGAAAAAGATTTTATTCGATCTGAAAGGAAAAACCTATTTATAATGAGCGGATTGAATTTAGAGGAAAATAATTTCCCTATAAGAGGATTCTTTTTCTGTGGTACAAACTTGTCTTTACAACTTGATGACATCGATACGTGATATAACATAAAAATGTTGCTATCAATAAAATTAAAAATCTTAATATTGCTTCAAATAATATGATATTATAAATATTCCTTGAATGTAAGGAATATTTATTATAAAAAAAGAGCGCAACGATTAATCCGGTACTTAAACAAGTATGTAGTTCAATCGAGTAGAAAATAATTCATTATAAAAATATACTTTTTTTCTTACAATGACGTTCAATCAGTTTTTAGTTATCGATTTAAACGTGTCTGTTAGGTATGCGGTTATTTTAAATTTTGCAAAAAATGTTACATCTAAACATCTCGTATATGTCATTAAAATATTTTACACGATTTAACATATTATTATGTAATAATAAACCGAGAGCAATGATTAAAAATTGAAGAAAAATAAAATAAAGTTCCTTTATTTAGATAAGAAATATATTTTTTTTTTAATTTATTTATTTAACGTTGCGTCCCCCATATGGGGTATTAGCGACTCAAAGTACAAACAAATTTTGGTGTTTACAATACATTTATGACAGTGTAGGGTAATGCAATACGTAATATAATTATGATATAATATAAACATTTGATAATACCAGATACTGGATTATATGGTGAGAAATTTTGATTTAGTTCATATTTTGTTTCGCATGTCAATTACGTTGATAAATTTAATCGTAGATCTGCATTGGTTGTCTTGCGATAGTAAATCTTTTATCTGCTTTCTTGGCTTAGCTTTCATTCTAGAAAAGAAATATTGTTTATATATAAATAAATTTAAAATTTAAGTAAAAGGAGAAATCTTTCAAGCGTGATAATTATATTTATCTACATACAGAATGAACTTTATTCTATTTATTAGAAATTGATGTAAATTGTAATTCAACGCGCATAATTCATACAAACACATTTTGGTTACTTTGGACGGTCACTATACTTTCTAAATCTGTTCAAAATTCAACTAGACAAAACGTCGTTTTTTACTGTAACTCTGGGAAAATTTGTCTTCTTCTAATGAAAATTTGACAGGAGTATCGCAGATTTTCTTTCTATAATTTATACATATATAAATGAAAATCGAAAAAACATAGGAAATCAACACTAACCGACTCCTTTGTTGAAAACAGAGATGAAAAATCACTGGTGTTTAAGTCCCTTTTAAAACTGAAATTAGTTTCTCTACTGCTGCCTCGATTAAGTTCAGAATCTTGTTCAGCTCTTCAACGTTTAATCTTTAAGTTAGTCGTAATAATAAATATGTATAATATGAATATACATACAAATAGCTTAAATGCAATAGCGTTTTTTTTCCCCCTATACAGATACGTCATTCTACACTTACTTTCTATAAATTATCTACGCCACTGATGGTAAACTTGATAAAATCGATAAGGAATTAATAAAATTCTCATTCTGCTCTGCAGGAAGTACGCTCGGAAGTAATTCCGACAAATCGAAGGAAGTACCGTAAGAGCAGCGCGCCGACTCCATACTCGTCATCCGTCAAACTTCTTAATCGAATTCCGCATTCAGAATGAAGCTGGGACTGCCGAAAAGTTTCCTGTACTACTTCCACCTCCGGCAGGGAACTATCTTCATAGCCATACTGCAGCTGGTGAGTGCGCCTGACTTGTTTGCGCCCTGAGATCCCATCGCCGCGCGGTCGCAAATTTATGAGGATTTCCCTTGTACTCCGCGATCGGTTCGTCGCGAGCGCTGCAGATTTATCACTTTCGAGAGTTTGGTGGAACGGATTTCTCTATTATGTGGGACTTTGGACGAGTCTTGCGCGCCGCAGATGTGTTGGATAGTTTGCCGCTTCCGCGATATTTACAGCGATTATTGGTTAATTTATAATTAGAACGCGAATCGATCGAAAGATTAGCTAAAATTTAGGATATTAGATAGTGTCTTCTTTAATGATATGCTTTAGTATTATACTGGGTTAATGGAAGATCGGGTAAAAATTCGAAAATAATTTGTAATTATTAATTGTTAACTTTAACGAAATATTTTCTTAATTATCCGATGTTTAAAAATATTTATAATATATTTTTTTGAATCCAATAAAAGTTTCTCTCTTTAGAATTAAATACAAATTCAAAATGAAAAAGATTCCCTATTTGAGACGTCTTACTTTGCAGAAAGCTTTTTTAATGCCATCGTGCGCCGTTACTTTGATTAAAAAAGCTAACGAAACTTTAGTTTAAAAATAAACTCGCCATCGCGTACCTTTCGGCCCTATCGTTCCAATTACAAAAAATTGAAACACCCAGGTATTTTCCGTCTACATCATGGTCTTCTTCGTCCTCGGCTTGACGCACGTAGCGGGAATTCAGGACCTGATCGAGCGGGACACCGAAGACGCGCTCGAGCGCGAGGCCTTGGAGGAGATTACTTCCAAGCACATAAACAGCCACCGAATGCAACAAGCGCATCACAACGCCGCAGGTCAGGTTTAAGAGCTGTCGTTTCCCGGGTCGATGCAGACGCGCGCATGCATGTGTACTCACGCGTTTGATATTTTCCCTTAGAAAAAGTTTACTTGCTCTACTGCGGTCTCGTCATCGTGGTGGTGCACTTCATGGCCACGCTTCTGCTGCTGTACGGAGCCCTGTCGGTACGTTTTTTTTTCTTTAAATTTCTTCATTCGTGATCATTTTTTAAAACAGTAATCTGCAAGCTAATGTCTTTTTCTTTAGAGCAATCGGTATTTGATGACTCCGTGGATGATGGTAATGATGACAATAATTGTCGCCTTGATCATATCTTTATTCCTCGTTCAAGAAGATTGTCCTTTCATTGCTTTGATAGGCGGAAAGGCAGATATTCTTGATAGTGAGTAAAATCAGTTTTTCAACCTCAGCTTTCGCGCAGAAAAATGTCCCATAGACAATTCGATAAAATCCGAGGCGAACGCCTCCATTTTACCGGAGTACAATATCCCTACAATGGAAAGGCGTCTGAAATCCCTAATTCAGCCTATCTCCTAGGGCTCCTCGTCTTCTCGCTCGCCCTGATGTTCTTCTACGCCTGGCTGGTAGTCTACAGCTCCTACCGAGCCCTCGAGGTGAAGAAGGGCGTCGTCCACGAGGTGCACGCCGTCCGCGAGCCGCGGAAAAAGCTGCGCCAGCCGAGCGCGGAGGCCAAGCGCCCGCAAGTGACCGTCAACCCGCCGCACGACGTCTGAGCGCCGAGAGCGCCGAGGATTTATTTCGAGAGCTTCTCGTTTATTCGTACCGCGCGCCTCTCCTGTTTTCACGAAGGAAACACCAAGTAGATTATTAGACGATACACGACGACGGAAAAGCGCCGGGGGAAAGTTATTGGAAAGGCTGCTATATTTTTGGTACTTGACGCGCGCCCCAGCGGAGCCGCCAGCAATGTCCTTTTGTACTGCTTGACGACAAAAGAAGCGTGTATTTTAGTATGTGGTCCCGTGTCTTTATATGGTGTATTGTGTAATTGCAATGCAGCCGGCTGTCCAGTAATCTATAGCGGAATTTTGAAAAATGCAAAACGCGATTAAAAGATCGCATCCGATCCGTTTCCAATAATCTTTCTCTCCGATGAAGATTTCGCGATCTGACAATTTGCAAACGATTAGCAATTCCATTTTACTACATAATATAAGTACGTAGCTTTACATACATTTGCAATGTTCGAAATTTCAACTTGTAACGAAATTGATTAGGGCGGCTTAGGCTAATTATATTTTTTATGCATTAATTGCGTAGGGTGCAAAATATTTAGCTGAATTATCTCGGTAAAAACTTGGAAAATTCGATTGTATATAAACGACAGAAATTTAATCCTCGACTTAGATTTTTAGAATTATTTAAACTTTTTTATGTTGGATTTTGATTGCAGAATTTAGTAGTATTGGAGGATTTTCACACTAATAACTGAATTTTATTTCTTTAAATTAATCAAAGGCACAAATAGCTATTAAATAGAAACGCAAATTACGCACAATTGAGCGCACTGTATATTATAATTTTACTAAAAGTACGTGACATGTGAGAATAATTAGTATTAGGGGGTCAAAATAGAGTTTAGGTTCACCCCTCTCAGTAAGCCAATTACGATAGCGCTATACTAATGAGTATCAATGATGGGATAATCAAGTTATAATTTTTAACTCTTATTTATTAAGTATAATTATTTAAAAACATACATTTTAATTTTAGTCCTGCACACAATTTATATATGTAGTATAAGATATAATGTTAGAAAAAAATGTACCTTAAATTCCATATAGTTAATACAGTATCTTAACAGTACTCAAGTCTCAATTTTTGAGAATTAGTACTGAAAAAAATTCTCCACACCAGTAAAGTAAGATAGCGAAATAATTTTAATAGAAGCTAAGCAAATAGAAAGCAAAATACTATTTATCAAAGTTGCTTCATAGAATATACTATTAGAAAGTTAACGAATAGATTTTAAGTTTTTGCCTTTTAACAAAATGCTAAAAGTAGAGTAAAAATAAGTACTTCACAGTGTTACGTACAAAGCAATGTATCGCAAAAAAGTAAAATAATTTTCATTTTAATTGCGCGCACAATATGTAGGCGTTCGATAAGGCTGCGTGATTAGTATTTAGCAGAATTACAAATTTATTCTAAATAGATTTTAAGATTTTCCTTTACAAACAATGCTAGTAATACAGTAAAGTTAAATAATTGCGTAGCACTTATTGAGTGCTTAATGTAATAAAACTTCAACATTAAGTTAAACTAGAAATAAGGCGCACATTCTGACTTTGATTAAGGCTACGTGAGAGTAGGATAAAGAAATAAAAAAAAAGAGAAGAAATTTTGAAGTTGGTACACTTGTTCGCATAGATCATTATCCGTAAGATCTCATCCAATTAATACATTCACTTGAGTGCTTAGTGTATTTGGTAAAATCAAGATTATTAGCATTGAATTGTAGTAAAACCTTTTGTTTTCTCTTGGTAATAAATTTCAGTCACAAAATTGAAAACGTTTAATGATGGACGTATATATATATACTTTTTATAATTAAGAATTAGTTTTTTTAATTTTATATGAAAATATTCGTTGCGTTTCGCATAAGTTTAGTAAAGTAAAGAAATATTCAATTGCAGTGCCACCTGTTAACATATTGAACTTTTTCTAAAAGTGAATAGAAGTATGTAGCCTTCAAAGTTTACCTAGGTAATACTTAGCCTCGCTGTTTTGCGAATAAAAATTATTCATATCGCTATTTAATGAAAAATTGTTCATCAACGATTTCTAGTTCTATACACAACTTATTTTTATACAAGCATCATGCTAAAAGCAATCATATTTCAATAACTATAACATTAATATTTATTCGTCAGCTTTCACTTTTTAAACAGTAAGATAAATAAAATAAGTAACAGTGAAAGAAAAAAAAGATTTCTTTTTCAATTTTTCCGCAAATTAAAACGCATAAATATATTTCTGCACAGGCCAGTTAAATATATTTTTATTAAATATATTTTTTAAATATATTTTAAAAAAATGAAATTTAAGTTGAAATTATTATCAATCAATCGCACATGTTCATTCTACACATTTTAATTCCAGTGCATTTCAGAACAGTAACTATGTATGTAACAAATAATGCTTTTGTGTGTTAATGAATGACATTTCTGGACAATTTTAAGAATGTCATATCTACTTATAAACTTGTAAGACATTCGAGAAAACGAATATCGTAATCATTATGAAACTTATGTTTCTACCAAGCTGTAACAATTGAAACATTTTTATATCCACAATTGTACGGCCGTTTAACTGAGTATTAAATAAAATTATTCCACAGCCTTCATGCATGACGCTATAAATTTTTCAGTATCCACAAAAATAGTTAAAAAAATGAAGTCTTGCTTATGTGTATAATAAATATATCAAATAAAGAACTTGTTCAGTTTTTATCTTCGTCAAAAAACACTTTCATTTACCTATCTTCATTGTTTGAATGGCGTTATTATCAAATTTAATTTTTATATTGTCGATAAACGATGTCTTTTATTTTTATGAATATTCTTTTATAATATAATTTTTATATTTATTTTTTGCCAGCTAGCCGAAAGTACTACTTTCCCTCGCGGCGCCGAACGTTGTATTTTCGTCCTCGCTAGACAAAAAAATTCAATACGCTCGACGGGAGGTAAAATGGCAAGCCCATAGCATGTGCTTGACTCCCTCGCTTTCGGCTCAGATGTCAATTTAGACGCGCTATGAGCTTAACAATACTTTACCTCCCTAGGTACGTAATATACAATTAATTTTTAGCAAGTAAAAAAAGAAGTAGCTACGATTGTATCATACTTCAATTTTTATAACAAATGAAGTATTTAGAAAATTTTCCTATGGTATTTGTGAATACTAAAAGGAAGGTAAATTTTCGTTTTAAAACAAATTTTTAATCTTAAAAATATAAAATTAAACTTTAAAAAAACTAGATTTTTTTTTTGTTTATTAAATTTTTTTGAAAAAAATGATTACAATATGAATTCAACATTGAACAATCTCAAACAAGTGTCACAGAAATTTGATAAAAAATAATGTACTGTCTTTTATAATTAAATTTACAATATTTAACAAATTTTCTTGTTTTTATTAAAAATAATATTTTTCAATAAACACGTTATAAATTTTTTTATATTTAACTAAAAATGATTAAAAAAAATTATAATTTAAAAACAATAAAGATTTGTAATTTTATGGATCAATAGGTGTGAATTCATAATTTTCTATTTCTACAGTATAAGACCTAATTATTATTAAATTATATACAATTGCATTATCTTTAACCTAAGCGTAAACGTAAATCTATTTAAAAAAAAAATTCGATTGTAAACTACTATTTTTAAAAGTCCATGCTTATCACAAATGAGATATGCAACCAATTGTTGCCTATTTCTGATTTCAGTTTTATTGTAAGCAAGCGCTGCTTTTTAAGTGGTTTTGTTCTTACTACTAATATAAAATTAACGTCAACAGTCTTATATTTAAGAAATGATATGGATAGAAGCGTTATTCAATATATGAAATAATGTTAACAAATGCTTAAATGTATAACAAATACATAGACTAGAATTTAAGTTCAATAAGTGCATTTTTATTATTCGAGATTAAGTTAAATCTTGATTATGAATTAATGAATATAGGTATTGTGCATTAACCACAGTTTATTCATAGTTTAATAATAAAAATGCTTAAATTCAGATTAAAAGGAACTTGTAAAAAAAATCCTTTCTACCATAGTTTTTATATTTAAGGGGTGTAAAAGAGGAATATTTGTTCAAAAAAGGTGCCTCGGTTTAGATAGAATAATAATTAAAAATGTTGTTCTTTATAAAAGTGTTACTAACAGTACTCTTAAAAATCTTATTATAAATAACCTACATTTTGGATTATTGAATCAACAAGAATAAAAATTATTCAAGTCAACAGTAGCTTACTCTTCATCTATAATCTATTTAAACTTTGTATAATTTCATCTACTTTCATATTATTTTTCAGACGAGTGTTTGATACTCGAAAAAAGACTCGAGTTGACGTTAACTTTAATTCGTATACGTACAATATGAATCGACAAAACCTCTTCAAAAATTTCGATATAAACTCGATATCGCAGAGTTCAACAAATATTATTACATAATTATTATATAATATTTTGTATCTAGCTTTAAGCTTTGACACATTGTATGATCGTTTTAAACATACTTCGGTCATTGAGCCATCATTTTCATATCAGGCAGCAATAAAACATCGTATAAAGATTTAGTTTTTGCATATTCGCGCTCACCAGGTACGACTGAAATGAGTTTTTATAACGTGTAATAATGGATGCTTTTTTGTTTTATGGATAATGTATAATTTCACGCAGAATGGAAGCGACAGGATGCTGTAACGATTATAGTTTCGCATAAAAGAGAGTCCCTATCTCCATTTTAAAAGGTTTTGAAATCACATTTTGTCAACCAGCCAGTTCCAAAAATTGCGTATATAAATCTCTTGTACACTCGCCTTTATTGTTGAATACAAACTTATAATAACTACCATCTGCACATACCACTGAAAAAAGTAACAAAAATGTACATTGAATAAAAAATGATATAAATTTTATTAAAATAGTCTATTTTACTTTTTATTTGTACTAGCAAAATCTAACGCGCTTCGCGCGTATCATTTTCTTTTTTTGAGGTTATAGGCACAAATGTTTAATTTAATG
>JAWWEM010039512.1:0-14005 GCA_035582935.1 Ormyrus thymus
CTGTCTGGGCTCATTTGATTAAGAATAAGCTATATTTTTATTATATTAATAGTATAATCTATTACTGATTAAAATTTTTTTTACAGGTGATTAAAGTGATTAAAAAAATGGGTATATAACCCCCTTAACAAAAAACATACATAGCAACGAATTAAATGATGAATGAATTCCTTATGAAGTTTCATTATAATGTTATACTAATATTGTTCTTTTAATCCATTTAAAAAAATAGCTTTTGCTTTTTAAAAATTTTTTTTATTAAATGAACATATTTAAAATTTTTATCGTATCAAAGAATATTACAAACCAAAGAGAAACGTGAGTATATGTTTCAATTATTAAGATATTATTTTTTTATCTAGTGAATTTAATAGTATTGCTGTCTAGCTTATTCTCATAAAAGAGGCAGTTGAACTCGAATCATCGCGCGTGAGGCTCGTAAAAAAAATTATTGTTTATTTGTTTTTTAAATTAAAAAAAGGAATTATTTTATTATGGTGGATGTCAGAAAATAAATTAAATGAACGATAAGTACCTGTGTGAATACGAGTATTGTGACGGGTGGAGATTCCAGTCCGGAACCTCACGCGTCTTCGCGAGCCAGAGTCGCACGCGAGCGACTCTTTCGGGGGATTGCCGTACGCGCCGCGGGGTTGCGCCACTCTGGGCCGAACGCTCAGGTTTTTCGGCGACAACCTTGCATACGGGCGAGTGCGAAGGATTGGAGAGAGATTGCGAGCGAGGGAGACAAGGTGCGAGAGAGCGGACCCGGAACCGGCGCCCTCGACACGAGACCAGCGAGCGGTCTTCGAGCTCCGAGAGGCGTCGAATTTGTTTTGTATCCGGCGACTTACCGACAACGTAAGTAGTTGTTGCGCTTTTACGGCCCACGTGTGCATACACGGGCCGACTTGTATCGAGGTGACTGAGAAACGTCCCGATCACCACTCGCGGTTTTTCTTTCTCTCACGAGCCGGTGCGGCGGCTTGTGCGTCATTTTGCGTAGGTGCACCTGTAAATGCACCTAGTCCAGTAAACCTCGGAGTGCGGAGACTCGGGTCTCCACGTATGTGACTGCGTGCGTAGTCGTGGTCATCGGGCGACGTGCGAGCGCGGCGCAAGCACGCTCGCCTTGAATTCCGGGAAACAGCGTGTTTTCCAGCGAGCGAGCGCGTGCGACGGCACCGGCTGGCGCGCACACAATAACCTTTTCCGCGATTTGATTTCTTTATATTATTTTTTTGTCTAGAGAATAAACTCTTTATTTTTTACCTAATCGTCGCGTCGGCTAATTTATTTCTCGCGACTTACTCCTTGCCTGCAAAGCCCCGTATACCGCCACTCTCCGCGGGAGTACGATCGAGACGATGGTACTCAGCTGAGCGGCCGAGCCAGCGGAGAATAGCCGCAACGGTGCGTAGTCGCGAAGGCTACGCACGAGCACGACAGCAGAAAACTTAAGCGAGAGACTCTCGCGTTGTAACGGACCGCGGTGACTCGCGGCGCGAGTTCCTTAATGTTATGGCACATGTATTGTAATGTAACACGTACGGTATGCGCGTCGGCTGCTACTATTTACTTCATTTGTTGGCTGACACTTTATCTATTTATTTGTTCCAAATGAAGTTAATAAATAGAAATCATCATTCATCAAAACAGAATAATCTACGGAAACTTACAACTAAAAAGTTATATTATGCTCTAAAGAAGAGAAAAATAGATAATCTTGAAACTAATTTTAGTGATCCAGAAGAACTGTTGATTTAACTAAGAATAGACAAATTTTGTTTGTTAGTTCTTCAGCAAGGAAGGACCTGCTTAAAAACATTGAGTATAGTGAGTAATTAAGTGAGTCGCTTGAAAATTTATCAAGTGACAATTATATATCATGACTGATATTTCATATATCAGTGTATCTTTTAATAATAGTACATGGCATCAACGAGCACATAAATTTTAATCATTATATTGTACTGAAAGACAGAAATGGAATCAAGAAGAATGTGAAGAATGAGATACATTTGTTTAATCATCAAGTGCCATGGAAGTAGTCGAAGCAGAAATTAGCTGGAAACGAAACTCTTAGTCTTGATAAGTTCATCAAATTAAAAAAAATATCAGCAGTCATTAGAAACTTCATTAAAAAACAGGAAGAAGTGTTGTTTGATGCTGAAAAATTTTGAACCGCTAAAGTAAGAAAATCTTAAAAGTATTTATGAGTGAATCTTTAATCTTGTTTTTCTCAAAATCTACTTTTTCTATCTTCCTAATGTTCCTTACGGGGCGAGTTTCTTTGAATTCAGCTGGAAATAGTGCAAGAAGGTTGATTCTTATATTTATAAAAAAGTTACATAGGCTTTTGTCTCAAATAATTCTTCAGTTTTTTATTAGAAATAATATTGTTAAAAATAGAGCATTTGTCACTTTTTTAATGTTTCGCTGATTCAAAAAGGTCTTTAATTTACATTTTTGAGTACACGAACAAAAGCCAGTGTAAAGTTGCAGGTCTTCGCACTACGTATTAAAAGAGTATAGTTTTTGGTGATATCTGAAACTTTGCCCCGTAAGAGACATTTCGAATAAGCATCTTTTTTTCTTACTTTTTAAGGTTGATGGAAGTAGGCTGAAAATTTTTTCTTTCTTTACTTTTATGTAACTAAAAAATAGTTACATTTCTGTAAATATATATTATTAAATACAGAATTTCTTTTGTGTCTGTATCCTACCCTGAAAGTAAAACTAATTATGTGCGCTTTAATCCTCATTTTATCCCAATGTGCGCCGTCTGAATGCCAGTCGTCTTAATCGCAGACATCGGCGTCGCAGTTCGGCTATTTCATCCGTCTACCAACCCTTCAAGCTCGGTAAAGGGTGCGCATAGTTGCGCGCACAATCGCCTTAACTCGTTCGGGTGGCGATAAACCATTCGGAATTCTCGAAAGGCTTCGTTGTCCACGTTCGATGGTCTGCGATAACTTTTCTCGATTCATCCTTTCGACGTCCCATCTGGGAGGTTCTCTGGAGTTGCTTCCAGTTACCGGCGGCCTTCTATCACACACGCGTAATGTGCTGTATAGTCCTTGATCACCCTTCAATCCTCGATACGTGAGGCCTAAAGTTCTGTCGACAAGGAAATGTCCGGGATCGTTTCGGCGTAGCCCGGCCTCCTATAGATCGAAGTCGAGCCAATGTTTAGAACCAAGAGCCCTTGCCTGGACACGAGATTCATTATTCTTCTTCCTCTGGAGCTCGATCACTTCATGCCCCATTTCAAGGCCTTTGTGTTAAAGTCTCCGGCTACGACCAGCTCACCTTTCATTTCACTTACGGCGTCTTCCAGGCCATCGTGATTGGCCTGAAAGTCGCTATAGATTGGTTTGGGGTGAAGTAGCAGCTCACGTACGTGACTTGGTTATCCTTTACCCAAACGTATCCATTTCCCGCTCCATGAGCCACAACTCGGAATCGCGGTGGATCGAGAATCCAAATAGTTGCCACCCCTAGTCCATCCCTATACCATCCCGATTGTTCTCTGTCTCGATCCTGTTCGCTGATGATTATTACATCGGCTACAGCTTAGATGCAGATCTGAACCAGGAGGATCTGAGTCATCCGTGGTTCAACTGCGGTGCGTATTTCTCTACAGAACTACGGCCATTTTGTCTCCTTTGATAGGCCCGCGCGATAGATCGGGCAGGCCCCAGATCCGGCTACGTGTTTGCGACCCTCCGATTTTGCATCGTCTATGCATAGAAAGCACTCAGGAACGGCGGTACAGTTCACGATCTTGTGGTTCTTCTGCCCACAGCAGTAGCAATAGGCGCTACGGTCCGTGCCTTTACCGGGCTCCGGTGACCATAGCCTAGGCATCGGAACCACCTAGTCACTACTTCGCGGTGACGTACGTGGCAATTCACGAGACCCACTTGCAATTTCAATGGCCAGCAGCTTCACGGCGGCAACATTCTCCAAATCGATGATAGCAGCGCGCTGCTACACGTAGTTGGGTTTGATCACTTTTACCTTCAGTGTACTTTCATACCCCGATAGTTTACTGTCGAGGCTCTTGCGTATTTTCTCCTTAGTCGTGTAGCTATCTAGATCTCTAACCTCCAGACTTGCTCTGGAGGTCAGTTTTCTGACACCTCTACTCTGGCCTGCCGCTATCTTTAACGCTTCAGTGAGTGCCTTCCGGCCGCCGAGTTTCCTCGGGTGTCACTCCTTTGCGTATAGCCGCCAATACATCGGCATACAATTTTCCTTCGCTCGGTTTGATGACGACGGCATCCGGGCGTACTCTCCTACTAGAGCTGGCCTTGTTAGTGGCCGGGGGATGCCCCTTCGGTTGGGCATTCGCCGCCGGCTTTGTCATTTTCTCAGCCGGTTTTTTAGCCTTTTTGACCAGGCCTCTACGGTTTTCTCTTCTTTTTGCTCCTCGTTCTTCTTCTACACGGTGTTACGTGTGTTAAGCGGACTGGAAACCGGCATTTTCTCACGTCTTCTAGTCTTTGTGGAGCCTCACTCTTCGTGAGGTTGCCAGCGAGGCTATTCATCCTAATTCTCTTGGCTCTTCGAGAAGCTTGGAGTTGATCAACATACTCTTCTGCCTTATATAGCCCATCCTTAATTTCCATCTTTATATTGGGCTGGTTTTTCAATCATCTTTATCAGTGCCGAAAGTTTCGACCAGATTTCCTGCTCGGATGGCCGTTGAACCTGTCCCGCAGGCCTATCACTATGTCCTGCGGTTTGGTCCAACGCATACTTACCTTTGCTTACCGTTCGCACCTTTTTGGTGACTCCATTTTTTCTGTTGTTAACACCGTCAATTATGAAAAGATAAAAATGACTGGTCTCCTGGACTCTTCAACGGCGAGCTCTTCAGAGCGACCTCTCAACACATGCCTGAAAGTTACCCGGATTTGGACCATCACAGGGGAATATAGTACGCCCTGAAGCGCTAGCCCACATCAGCATCAAGGTGCTCCGCTCTTTGGAGAATTTTCTGCAGATATCACACGTGAAGATGCACTTGTCAAATGCCGGTTGACTAGCGCTGGCTAGATGCTGGTCGCTTGTCTTACGATCAGCAGAGGCCAAAGATGGTCAGATCGCCCAAACGCGCAACTTGCAGACTCACCTTCGTACGCAGGACCTCCCTTTGGCAGAGCACAGGCATGCACGACACGACAAACACGGCGGACCATCGTTTACTACAGATCGGATTCTTCCTCTCCTCCCGCATCCGCCCCCCGCCCTCTGTACTTCAAGAGCTTCAATTACCGCTGCTTCGCATCTCATGTTATCACCATCCTGGAGATACCCATTTTTAGAGCCCCAAGAGAGCTCGCCCCTGTTTACCTCTATATAACCAGTCAAGGTCCATTTATAGGACCCGATTCCAGCTCGAATAGGCGTGCAGTACGCCTCTTTCAGGCCCATGTAGCCCACTTACGCTCCGTGCAAATATGACTTTCAGCTTCCTTTGCACACTACTGGAAAGTGACGCGAGAAAGAAGAGAAAGAATGTGATGATTATCGGAGCCCCTTCACCTCATCGTAAATCAAAAAGGAACGGTCTAGCGGAGGGTTCCCTTTTGCCCCCCCCCTTCTCACAGGAAGGATTACCACCTGCGACCCAGAGCCTTGCTCAGCTCGACGTTACTCAGCGGCTACGAGCGAGGACTTAGAGGTTGAAGATTTCTAGTAGATCGTAAGGGGGACACTCCAGTTTCTCAATAAACAAGCAGTCTATGCACAGCTACGACCGCCTAAAGATGAGTAGGAAAGCTCATAGCAAATCAACGAGGACATAAAAAATGAGAAAACGTTGTGTGCATGCACTTTTTTAAATAATGAACAATACTTGCTCTTAGGCATGGCTACCGTCTACATTTATAATCGCTCTGGCAAACCTCAAAAATTTTGGACACTTCTCGATTCGTATTCGCAGCTATATATCATAACAACAGAATTGTGCAAGCGCTCAAGACGTCAGCGCATGAAGTCTGCAACAAAACTCTCTGAAATTGAACAGGTGCCTCAAAACAAATCGTACCAAACTACTGCGAAGTCCAGATCACGAGTTACTAATTTCTCTAGTCACCACCGTCATTTTATTGGAAAAAATCGCGGATGATTTGCTCGCAGTTGCTGTACAAGCAGGTGACTTCAAGATTCCAAACAATATAGTTCTCGCGGACCCGGAATTTAATTAATCGCGATACATTTATATAATTATCGGGTCAGCATTTTTTTATGAATCATTGTGCGTAGGGCAAATAAGCTAAAGAAAGACCAGCCGCAATTGCAGAAAACCGTGCTCAGATGGGTCGTCGCTGGGGAAATGGGCTTTTTCACACAACCAAAATAGAAGGTCGTTTGCAATATTGCTCGAAACGATATGCTAAGCAAACAGTATAAACGCTTTTGTAATATCGAGCGTTGCTTCTCAGAAAGCAGCACTCAATTGTATAACAAAACCGATCCGTATGAATAAATTCTGATTGTCGTTACTCTCAGGTAAAAATCCGGGGTCGGATTCATACCACGGAGGGCCTATTCTATTTAGTGTAGATTTTATGCTTTCAGTATTTTGTAAGTTGTTGTATTTTGTAAGGTGTTGTTTATATTGTAGGTTGTACTTTAGTCCATTTGTCTTTTAAGACATTACATTTATTCTAAACGGAATTACAATTGGTGCTAAAGTTGATCGTTTCGGCAAAGTCTTTAAAACATTTTTACTTTTTGTTTCTGAAAGCATTAACAGCAATACAATTTATTTTATTATAGTTTCTGCGATGGTTAAGAGATTTACTGAAATTCGATTTTTTGTAAACGGCTTTTCTTAGTCTTTTTATTTTATTACATTAGGGGGGCAAAGCTCCCCAACTTGATGTTTTCTGAAAAGTTTTTATAATTATATTAAAAATTAAGTGAATAAAATTAAACGAATAAAATTAAATGAAGATAAAAGAACGTATTATTTACTTACACATACACGTGCACACACACACGAACGCACACACATACACACATTGAAATGCCGCTGGGGCTGTCAAATATTTGCGGAAGGCGTATAGAGGCACGTACACGGCAACTGTATGGTTGGCGTCAGCCGTGGCCAAGAAAATTGTTGGGGAAAATGACAAGATTAGGATAGACTAGGTCAATTGCCGAATAAGAGGAGTAAGAACGCCCGTGAAATGCTTCAAGCTCTAGACATTTGGACACCTTGCAAGCAAGTGTAAGAGTGTAGTCGACCGATTCAACCTCTTTGTAAAATGTGGAGAGGGTGGTCACAAGGTCACTAAATAAAAGAAGGAGGCCTTTGTACACGTTGCTGGTAGCATCAGATGTCTAGCATATAGCAAATATTGAAGTGATTTCTGCATTACACTCGGTCTTAATGACGTTTGCAAGAGGCGAAACAACATCAATAGTGGACCTCACTTTCGTGAGTAGCATCCTTCTCAGAGGTCACTACTAGTGGACGGTCATGGATATCTACACCGCCAGCAACCATCGAGCAATATCTTGGGAAGTCTCTAGTGATCGGAGAGCCAAACTCCTCCCAAAAATATCAACGGAATTGGCTGAAAGACGCCTTTGATTATAATACGATACGGGAAGCCTTAGACAATCGTCCGATCAATGGTAATAGTGCTGCAGAGAGGGCAAATGACATTATCACGAGAGTGAAGAAGGCTTGAGATGCCACTATGCCACGAAAGCGTACAGCCAGCAGCCTTCCACCAGTGCATTGGTGGAACAGTGAAATTGCCTGGATACGCGAAGTGTGCATGCGGGCAAGGCAACTGTCTCAGCGTGGTCGGAAAACAGCCAACCACTTGGAACTGGACAAGAAGTACAAAGGGCTGCACCGAAAGCTAAGGAAGACCATCAAGCGCAATAATAAGAAATGCTGAGAAGAGCTCTTAAATGAAGCCGATAGTGCTCCGTGGGGTAAACTGTACAAAGTGGTAATGACGAGACTGAGAAGCCAGTGAATCGCATCGCCTACGTGCTCTGACTTTCTGAAAAAGATAGCAGCAGAGCTGTTCCCGCGACATCCACACTCGTTTCTTAATATAATGTAATATAATATAATATAATGATGTGGGGACAATCCCGACAGTGTCAGAGGAGCAACTACTGGATGCCTGTGGAAGATTCGGAAACGCCAAAGAACTAGGCCTTGATGGAATCCCGAACATAGCACTGAAAGCGAGCATAAAAACAGTTCCAGAACTATTTTTGAATATGTACAGCACATACCTGCAGGAGAGAATTTTTCCAGCTAATTGGAAATAGCAGAGACTAGTACTCTCGCCCAACGGGAAAAAGCCCTCAGACGAACCCACATCTTACCGACCACTCCGTATGCTCGACACAATTGGTAAGATAATGGAGCGAAATATTCATGGAAGGATCGAAACCGTAGTCGAACTGTAATTGTCCGACAACCAATACGGCTTCCGCAAAGGCTTCTCGACTCTGGATGCCATTAATCGGGTCGTTTCCACTGCAAGAGAAGCGCTATTCGGCAAAAGGTGGGAAAGAGGCACAAAGAAGTATTATTTTGCGATAACATTAGACATAAAGAATACCTTTAATTCAGATAAATGGGGTCCGCAATAGAGGCTCTTATGAAGATAAATGTGCCGGGGTACCTACAGAAGACAGTGGGAAGCTACTTCGAAGACAGGATCCTTAAGTATGACACTGATGATGGTCCGAAAGAGTATATAGTCATTGGTGGCGCTCTCAAGGGTCAGTACTAGGCCCTCTCCTGTGGAATGTCATGTTCGACAAGCTACTGAAGTTGAAGTTTCCGAATGAGGCAGAACTAGTTGCATTCGCGGATGATGTGGCCCTAGTAATCGAAGCGAAACATCTGGGAGAAATCAACTACATCTTTGATATAACTTTCGGAAGAATACATCAGTGGATGAAGTAGGTTGACCTAAGGTTGGCAAAGCATAAGATGGAGGCAGTACTGATCACCAGTAGAAGAAAAGTGGAAACTATCACACTGCGAGTTGATAACTATGAGTTCACGTCCCAACCATCTCTCCGGTACTTGGGAGTGATAATAGACGCCAGGCTCGGCTTCAAGCAGTGCTCGGTGCACGCCGAAATTAAAGCGTCAAATGCTAGAACCATCCTGTCTAGGCTTATAGAGTATAAATAACTTTTTAAACAATAATAAATGCGTATGCTCAACAACCGCATGACCGGGGGGAGAATTTTAAAACATTATAAATAATTTCTGTAACAATAAACTTGTGCGCAAAATAACTAAAATATCCCGAGGAATTATTTTGAGATTATAAATAACATTTAAAAAATAGGGCGTTTTTAATGATAATCAAGGAACACAGTCGCGCTCCAAAGGCAAGTATGGGTACTAAAGCCTGAGTCGACCGTGCTGTTTATACTTTGATATTGATTAGCGAGATTTTCATTTATTTATTACTTCAATAATTAAAGCTTTATGTTAATTATAATTATGCTTAATATAAAGCTATTAAGTTATACTATGTTTCAAAAAAGTTGCATGTAAAAAGCTTTTTTCATATTAAAGTTATTAAGCAACAAATATTTTGTGTGCACTTTTAAGATTTCAGAATTCTTCATTTTCGGTCGGATCTCACTAGATCTCACTAGATCTCGTCATATCCGGCAACAATTCACTAGTTGCAAAAGCGACTTAGAGGTCAGAGATGGCCGCGTAGGCTCCATCTGCTGCCAAAATTAAGTCAAGGAAGAAGTGACTTAATGTTTTTAAATATATAACATTATAGTGCCGTTGATGGTGCAGGTGAAAAATTTTATAACTGTCACTGATTTATGAATTTACTCCTGCTTGGAATAATAAACTATGATTTGAAGGCTGTAAGTGACAAAACAAAATTTGGCTATATTTGTATAGCCAATTAAAAGAAAAGTTTGAATGTTTAGTGGCTACAACTGCAGTATGGAGTTGCTTATATCAAGACTCCAATGAAAAAAATTTTGCTTATTTAATAACTGCACATCGTAATTCAGAAATTATCATATGGAAGGTTTGTGAAATAATAGTATAGAATGATCGAATTACAGATGTAAATGTGAATATCGAATTCAAGTTTAAAAAGAAACTTAAAGATACAAGTATAAAAATAATACGTTAATATGGGTTAATCTAAATAATAACAATTATATGCTCATTGTTGGATATTTTAACGGTCAAGTTGGTATTCTTAAGTGAACAGTATTTCCCTATAGAAAATATCCGGCAGGATATCCGGGCGAAAAACCCACCCGGATATCCTCCCCGATATCTGTTCGCATAAACCGGATTCCGGCCGGACCGAAGCGGATTCCGGCCGGATCAATAGAATGGCAGATTTTGAGTCCGATATCCGGGCGGGCTCACCAGACAGAATTCGAGCTCGATATCGGACTGAAAATCCGCCTGTCTATTGATCCGGCCGGATTTTGATACGACCGGAATCAGCTTCGATCCGGCCAGAATCCGGTTTATCCGAACGGATATCCTGCCGGATATTTTCAACAGGGTTGAAGGAGGTTTAATATCTGATTCATATTCAATATGTTATTCAGATGCACATAATATTGCTGTTGATTATTTAGAAGTTTTACAACAAACAGGTAATTCAATAGAAATTTTCATCTCAAGATACGTCAAATCTTAATAGTTTGAAGTTTATTCCTGGTATAGACGTTATAACGGTTGCTGACCCTTCGCTTGGCCGGAGCTAAAGGCCTACCCGCTACAAAGGCTCCCGCTCACCCGTGGGGAAAACCAGACTCTCTCTATTTTGCCCAGGCGCCAGACGCTACGCGTCAGGGTCGTAAACCCCTTTTTTTCCTAATAGAGTCCCACGTGCGGCTGAAGTTGTTGCCGCGGCCGGCTCAGATGGGAGAGTGGGTGGATTCTGGGAGAGACAAAGGCTTAGACGAATTTCATCAATAGACACTGTTTATTCTCTTCGGATTACCAATTCACAATCCGAAGAAGATAAACTGCTTAATATCTGAGATATCCGACTTTCAGGTAACCTGCTCTCCTCGCGAACCCAGAAACTCTCACATTTCTACTCTAATACACGCGTACACGTCTCAGAAGATACCTTAATCTGGACGAGTGAGAGGCGACACCGCACCTAAGCGGAATCCGAGGCACTCGCTCACAGCCGCGGGGCTGCGTCCAGCCCTCGGCGCGACTGACCGAGTCCACTTAAGCCCTCCTGCAGGTAGGACCCCCGGGCAGCAGCCTGGCCCAATCCTTAGGGAATGACCCTCTCCCGTTCCCTCGCCTCCCGTGCGGACACTTTTGCCGATCACGGGTCCCTAACCGGTACGAAGTAACCTATGACGTTTACGCTCGCGCCCGTTCCATCCCCGAGCCGCGAGCGAATCTCTTACCCTACTAACTCTATTACTAACTATTTAACGCGAAAACCTCCCGAGCACGTGTGCCAAAATCCTCAACGCAATTCCTCCTTCGGTGCCCGCGGACAAGGTCGAATCTAGGAATCCCCGTCTTAGGAGAAGATCAAACAAAAGATTTTCCTAATGCATACAGTTCACCACTTGCTAAGATGTTATTTGGAATTGAAGTTGCAAAGTCCGTATTTTTTGGATCAGATGTTATTACCATCCTAAAACCAGAAATTTTTGCAAATATCATGGATTTTTTTAACTAGTGATTTACCTATTTTAATGGGTCAACAACCTTCATCAGATACTGGTAAATATTTACTGATATTTTTATTTATTTGTACTTATTCTTTAATTTAATTATTCTTTAATTATTTTCACGATTCTTTAATTATTGAAAAATTTTTATGCGGGTCATAAGTGACCCGCATAAAAATCAAATAAATGGGCAATATATTGGAAAACGCTATTAGCAATATATGCGAAAGACATTGGTAAAGCCTAAAAACTCAATCGGTAATAGTTCGGCAATATGTTGTTAACGCGCTCTATCCAATATATCTCCAACACTATTTAATTTATGCTAAATAATTCTCTTGAGAATACTATAGCTGCAATCGAAAAATAAATACTATTATATTTTTTCTCGTGTTAGCAGTAATTCATATAATCCAAAAAGTTTTATTTAAAGATTTTTTTATTCATAAGTAAAGAAAAATAAAACAAAAATTTCCCGAACCTAGATTCGAACCCAGAACTTTATTCTTTCTAGGCAAGCTCTTTACCACTGAGCTATTCTTTTATTTATGTCACTAAAATTATATTTAGGTTAAAAGTATAGCAGCTCGGCCGGCGGTACGTTATAACCTAAATATAATGTTACTGACATAACTAAAAGAATAGCTCAGTTGTTAAAGAGCTTGCCTTGAAAGAACAAAGTTCTGGGTTCGAATCTAGGTTCGGGAAATTTTTGTTTTTTTTTTTTTTACTTACAAATAAAAATAATCTTTAAATAAAACTTTTTAGATTATATGAATTACTGCTAACACGAGAAAAAATATAATAGTATTTATTTTTCTATTGCAGCTATAGTATTCTCAAGAGAATTATTTAGCATAAATTAAATAGTGTTGGAGATATATTGGATAGTGCGCGTTAACAATACGTTGCCAATCTATTACCGATTGAGTTTTTAGACTTTATCGATGTCTTTCGCATATATTGCTAATAGCATTTTCCAATATATTTCCAATATATTTCCCATAGGATTAATTTTTACGCGGGGAAGGCGACAATGAAATTGTCCAATTGATCAAAGAGCTTTTAGATACAAGAATAAGACCTACTGTTCAAGAGGATGGAGGAGATATTGCTTTTATGGTAGAAGTTGCAAGTATTAAAATTTTTAAAATAAATAAACAATATTCATCATAAAAGTTTTTGCAGGTACAAGTTGTTCAAGTTCTGCTGTTACATTGAACATGGAGTTCAAAATATGATGGAGTTATATATATACCCGAAGTATTAGGCGTTAAACTAGTAGAAGATAAAACATGCAAAGTAGCAAAATCTGAATTTGAAAAATTGGAGAAAAAAATTGGAGAATCTAAAAATGAACAAAAGTAGGCTGCTTATGAAAATTGAAGACAAGAGTTTTCTTTATTTGTAACATATAAAGACATCGTTTCTAACTTATCAAACTAGTTGAAATAAAAAATATTTGGAAGAAAAAAGTTAATTTTATTTGTAAATTTTTGAATTCTTTAGCGACTAGAGATAGACATTGGCTACACTCTAGAATCAATACCTCTACTGAATTTGTAAATGTCAATCACTTGTATTACAATTAAAATTAAGACTTCTGTAAATAATCTTGTAGTTACGTGGTTAAAATATAAAGTCTCGAATCTCTGATATTTTAAAAGAACCTAATTTTTAAAAAAAATTACTACCTAGCCGCGTAAAAAAAATAAGTTTTTAAAACTTTCTAATAAGTTTTTGTTATATAAAACTTCTGCAAAAGTTCGCTAATGAGACTCTCCAAAAGTTGAGGAAAAGTTTTGTCTAATTGTAAATTTTGTTTATATTACTTCATCCTAAGGTTTTTAAACTTAAGGGAAAGTTTCTTAATCAGACCTTGTCCCAGGACTTCATGAATTTTACTCAATAAAACCTTATCTGAGCTGATTTAAAGTACGAAAAAATAAAAAAATAAAAAAAAATTTTTCCTGAACCGGGATTCGAACCTAGAGCCTTGATCTTTCCAGGCAAGCTCTTTACCACTGAGCTATTTTTTTGTTTATGTCAAGGAATTCTATTTAGGT
Source organism: Ormyrus thymus (assembly GCA_035582935.1). Classification (NCBI taxonomy): domain Eukaryota; kingdom Metazoa; phylum Arthropoda; class Insecta; order Hymenoptera; family Ormyridae; genus Ormyrus; species Ormyrus thymus. The sequence continues at coordinate 13,773 of JAWWEM010039512.1, forward strand.
TATAATGCATAGCCTGCTCAGTTATTACACCTTTTAACTTTATTTTTAAAATGTTGATGATAAAAAATTTTTTTAAGACGAACTTCCTGATGTCAAATTGTGTAGTTTTTTTACCGTGTTTCCCCGGTTAAAGAGGCACTCATGGTATAGTATCTGATATTGTTTTTTATGTTATAAATGTAAATATTATTGTATCGTTTTTTAACGGATTTTAGTAATTATTCCGTAATACT
>JAWWEM010039523.1:0-14003 GCA_035582935.1 Ormyrus thymus
ATACGCAATGCTTAGCTAGCGACTAGTCAAAACTAAACCAGAAATCGCATTTCTGGCTATTCATTAGTCAAAAACTAGGTAAGATTTTTACCAGGGTGATTTCGAAAACGTTTTCTTCGCATCCTAAACAAATTTACGGCCACTTCCCGTTCCTATAAATATTCGTATTTACACAAATAAAGCTATTAATATTTCCCAGGATGAAAGGCACTCGCTTGTAGAAAAACTGTCCACTCCTAATCCCCATCCATAAAACCAGACTTCCAGCTTCCGATATCGCGAAATTAACCGCGGAGTAAAACCGTCATATATTTTCCCGGGCGTCTTTAAAGTCACCCCGGCCCAGAGAGAAAAGAAGCACTGCAGGCGTCGCGCTGCAACTTTGCGAGACAGGAGTCTTGTCCATGTAGAAAATATCTAGCGCAGCATCCGCTTAAATATGGCAGTAGCAAATACTCGCTCGTAGCATAACAGCGAAACTCGAGAGAGGTACATATACACGCGGAGGAGGAGGAGGAGGAGGAGGAAGTGAGAGAAGAAAAAGAAAGTGAGCGCCGCGTCGGCGAACTTTTCAAAGGCTTATCTCCGATCGTGAGAAATCTACCTTCGCGACCAGCCTCGGAGTGAAGAGACGGAGAAAAAGAATACACGGAATAAGGCATCGACGATATAGGTGGAGCGAGGGCAAAGCGCCGGTGCTTAAAGCCATTCATGCCTACGCACCGCGAAGCGGCTTAAACGCCATTGATTTTGGATTTGCGCGAATCCTACGCAAACGACGATAACTGTCGTCTCTCCTTTCCGCTCCTTCTCTGCTTCCACTCTCGTATTTCCACTTCCTCAAAAGTGAGCGCGATTATTTTTACGTACAATACAGAATTGAGTGAGGTGCTGCTGAAAGTTGCTGATGACGCTGTTGGGGGTAATGCTGATTTTCTGGGATTGGAAGCACTACGTAGTTTGGCAAAAAGTAGTTTTTAAATGTTTTTTTTAAACAATCTCCGTATATGAATTCTCAATTTTGAACAGAATGTAACGGATAAATGTTAAAAAGTTTGACTCTAATTCTTGGAAATTCCCTGAATAGATAGTAAATATTAATACACAGCTCAATCAAGAAATAGAAAAGTAAATAATAAAACTGCACGTTTAATTTAACTGAAACTTACAGTTTGAAAAACCTGATTTTTTTTATTAATTTTTACATTCTTTTATAAATTCGCATCTCTAAAAGTCAGTAGTTCAACAATCCATAAAAAATCACTACCAGTATACCGGCGCAATGAATTATTTAATTGATCAAATCTGCGGAGTAAGAAAGCGCGCTCGCCGGCACGAAATCACTTCTCCTCGGCTGCTCTGAAAAAAGTTTCGCACAAGCTGCATCGAGGCCAAAGCCGCGCATAAAAAGCGAAGTTGAAGACGAAAGCAGGCCGGGTCCATCGACAGATATGGGTAGAAGTAAGTAGAAGGGAACCGTATCATTCATTACGCACACCCCACCCACGCGCAATATGCGAGCTTGACGGTTATTCACGAGAGACGCGACAGGATCGTTTCTCTCCTCTTTTTCGCTCGCCCCGTCCTTTTCTTCCTCCACTTGGCGCTTTTTGCATCCTCGCACTCGTCCCAGTCGCCGGATTCGAAGCTGCAGGCGCGACGACGGCGCTGCGCCTCTTTTTCTTCGAGCGGGGGACTTGAATGTAGGTATACGCACGAGAGCGTGAGATCGACAACTACGCAGATTTTAACGGAGAGGAGGCGGAGAACTGTCAACGCGCGAAACGTATCGTGCCCCTTGAGTCACTCGTGTCTCGTCAAATATCTGGAGTGAAAATTATTTTCGTCTGCAGAAATGTTATTTCTTTACTTATACGTTATTCGCATACCCAGAGTTGCAGAAGGAAGTATAGTTATTGTGAGATCTTTCGCATATAACAATAAGTAAAGTCTTTAGCAAAATTTATTTCGTTCAATCGTTTATTCAATAATTTTACGACTAACCTGTATCTATTTGAATCAAGCTGCGTCAAATGCTACAGGGAGTTTTCTTTTTATATAAATCACAGTTAAACAAAAAAAAAAAACTGCAGAGCTTTTGATGTATAAATACTTATAAGTAAAATCAATTAAGTTTAAAAACGTAATTTTTTAAAAGTTTTAAAAACATATTCTCAAGTACTTTACGCATTTTTCTTGGTTCTAAATTGTATTTATTTCTATACGTTGAACCACCGATTAATGATAGTCAATAAGTACTTCAATAAAAAGGACATGCAGTATAATTCTCGTTAGAGCATTTTACTCGACGCACGACATCGATAACTTAAATCACATAGATTTGTTAAACAAGATTCATAAAAGTTTTTGAAATTATAACCGTTCTCGCAACACCACAATATGTTCCAGATCATTAAAAGGTTATATCCATTCCAATATCGGAAAGATCAATTTCATGCGACACTCGAGTACGCTCCACTTCTCGTTACGTTTCATTTTGATGATTACAATGCCACGCGAAACGCATAACACTAGTCGTCGCGAATATAAACGAACGACCAGATTTGCAGCGCGAGAATGAACATGTAACACTGGATTCGCAATAAACTAGAGTACCTTGATAATCTTACGTGTGAATTTATTATCGCGAAATGGCTGAATCCAGAAGAATAAAATGACTGTGCTATCATCGTCGGATTAACTCGGAATCAGATTGCAGTTTATTATACTTTATAAAGTCTTGTTTTTTGAAATATGGAGTTAATTTTTATTTTTGTAAGTTTATTAGACAATTTAAACGTCAGGAATTTTAATAGACTCTAAAACATGTTATCGAGATATAATAAATTAGACAATTATTTTAGACACCGAAAAGTAGCAACTTTTCAAAGATGTTGAACTTGTTACAATCATGGAGTGCACAATAACTTTTTAAGAGCCTATACTAATTTAGTATTTCCGCAGATTACCAAACAAAAACAGAACATCGACACAACTAATATAGCGAGATGATGGATTAAAAAAAAAATCTGTTAACGCTAATGAGCCGCGGTCGCAAAAAATCAATGTCAAATAAATGTTGCAAAAAGCCATTTGAATCGGCAAAGCGTCGCGACCGTCCCCTCCGCATAGCTTTAGACTATCATAAATTTCGCATATCAAATAATGTTTACGTTTTCTTCCGCAGAGTCGCGTTAGAGAAAAAAGCGCACCCGAAAGCTAAGCTAAAATATTGCGCGTATTGCGCGCCGCTGCCAAAGACTGTCGCGATCCTCGTTAAATCCGAATTGCGTCATTTATTACGCGACGAGCGACACTAACGACCATTAAAAGTATATGGTTCTTTATCGGGTTATTTTCATGCCGATCCTTCCGCCTCGCGTGCGAACGACGACAGAACATTGGCCGCGCGTCTCATCGATCTTAATTACTCCCGACTTTTGAACTTCGAGGAAATGCAGCGTCAGTCACTAACTATTGCTCGGCGAATTTCGCTGTCTTTTATTTCGTCGGACGGATTTATGGACGTGTGGCGGCGCGGCGTCGATGATGGGGTATTTTCTTCTTTTCTTTTTTCTTTTTTTTTAGGAAGTGAAATTAAACGATAGAAAGTTTTAATTCGACGTTATTTATTGATTTCGAAACGGGCTGCTGAATGCCATTGATGCGGGTGGTGATTTAAAGCCGAAATCTCAAAGTAAAAATAGAGATGAGATCGGCCAAACGCTTTTTTTATTGAAATTAATTATAGTCCGTTAATTAGCTTGAACTTTTATGCTTGTTTTATAGAAAAGTTTAACCAATATCAATTTTGTTTGCCCAGATTCGACGATGAAAATTATAATAACTGAAGTATGGTAAGTCTCTTTTACAAATTAAAGCTTTCGGATAAAACACATTCAATTCGAGTAGATTGAGCTAACTAAAGATATTTACACCAATTCTACTATAAAACTTTGAATACTTCTAAAAATAAGTCTTACTTCACGATGCATTTAAAGTTAATTGAAAAAAAAAGTTTCAAGTTTCAAGTTAATTGACCACGCTTACTTAGTGTAATAAATTGTACGTTTACGATAAACGTTTCTAGATTAAAAATACTTAAATTTTAAGTACATTTTTTACTACTTGTTTCATTAGATATTCAATTGATGTGAAAATTCATAATTGATGTGATGGATTCAATGAGCGCAATGCTATAAAAACAGTTAAATTAACGCGGACAGGTATTTTAGGCATTACAAGTGATCAATTTATTGAAATTATAAATCAAGACGAAAATACATCTGCAGTACAGCTATTTACATAATATGCTTTAAGCACAAATCCCGAACTCTTGCAAATGAATCCACTCAAAACTTGAAAGGTTCAATTAAGCATTTGTCTGCGATTTAATTGGTACTTCAGCTTGAGCGATCGTTCTGTATTTTATTGTCTTTTTTATCACCGAGCTTTCTTCAGTGTATACTTTTTATAAAATACAATAAAACGTAAAAAATAGCGCATAAAATTATATTATTTCAATTATGAATCGTAATGATCGACTGTTACATAAATATAAGTTAAGCTTTTACCTCTCGGCCGGATCGATGAAAAATCTTGGACTGCATAAACGACGGTAATTAAGAGAGAAACAATAAAGAAATGCATTCTTCGAAATCAGCTGTCACTTTCTTTCTCAACGTTAAATTACACTTGCTTGTAAAGCTTAAAATATGAGAATTCCCGCATCTTTGTCAGCCAATCACTTCAAATTACCTAGAACAGAATTATAATAGTACATGACATAGCTTGTAGTGGAAGTGCACGCGCTTGTGTACAGGAAATTGCAATCGCTCACTTCTATATTGACTCTACACAAAAAAGGCGGGACGCAAGACGTCAAAAAAATACCACTAATAATTAAAAATACTACATCGCCGCGAAATAAAGAAGAATACTGCGAAAGGAAGGAGGAAAATATGGCAAGAACTATTGCAATAAATAAATAAGATGTTTTTAATTTCAGAGCAACAATAACTAACTTAATCATTAAAATTTCATATTAACAATAAGCTTATGTCATATTCTCCGAAAGTAAAAACATGAATTATCGCTACGATTAGCACACATTTAAAGCCTGTCCGCCCAAAAGTAAGCTGGACGTCAGCCGACGCAAAGAACTACTCCAAAGCTCGCCTATTGCCCAGCGGCTGTTTGCACAGAAGCCGAAGCTATTCGAAGCCAATTTAGCCTATCATTTCGACCGCAGCTCTCCGGGAGAAACGTAAAACCCCAAGCCATGATTAACGTCAGCCCATTAATAGCGGCCAAGTTCCAAGCACACACCACTCCTGCATTGTACGCACGAGCAAGACAGTCCCTCCGCGCAATTTATCATCCGTCAGCGCCAAGATACGGTCGGCAATAGGATTGCATCCGACTACTCTCGGGGCAGCCTTTTTGCGCCTGTCGCATATATTCCGCCATTAGCGGCCCAAGCTCGAATAGTCGCTTCCCATGCTAATGAAACGCTGTTCAATTTGCCGCGAACGAAAATCGGCGTGCGCCTCTCTCTCTCTCTCTCTCTCTCTCTCTCTCTCTCTCTCTCTCTCTCTCTCTCTCTCTCTCTCTCTCTCTCTCTGTCTCTCTTTCTCTCGGCAGCCGCGGTGGCCTGTATTTACAGTAATTGGAATTCGTTTGCTCGCTGCAGGCACTGCACCGATGATCGACGCTGACAAGCGCGGACTAGAGCAACCACCCCACCGCTCCGAACGTATACCTCGTCTTCGTTTATATACCGGCCTCGGTGTTCCGTTTTATTTCATTCCCTCCCCGCTTTCTCGTTTTGCTCTCTCGTCGGAGGTTCGTTGCGCTGTGACTTACCGATGGCGCCAGAGCTTTTGCTTTGTTATTTCGAGTCCGTTCCCCGCGGAGGGAACTGGTTCTACCGCCGCCGCCGCCGCGAAATCATTCCGAATGTTCGTGTGCGCGAGGGGATCGAAATATATTTTCAATCCACTGACGGGAATAAAGATTTATTTCTTTTGCGAAGCTTTTTGCGGGCGTAAACTTTTACCTCGTCGAAAGTAAAGAGCGATTTTGGTCGCGCGGCGGGGATTGGGTCGTTTGCAAATATTTAAACGAATATTTTTGAATCTTTTTGGGACACGGCCGCGTTGCGAATATATATGTTTTCATATAAAATTGTGAAAAGGTTTAATGGATTGAATTTTTCCGTCTAAATAAATGAATGGTTTTAGAGTTATATCACTCGGTTGGAGAGCAAACAAGTTTTGAAAAGTAAAAAACATCCCAATATTCAACGATTCGTTATTGTTTATTATTATTAGTTAAATTTTTCTGACTTATTCCCATTAATAAATAATTTCTGTTTCAATCTTGAAAATTTAATTGAACGCGAAATTGTTTACAAGCCACTAATTTACACGGCACTGTGTATTTCTAAAAGTTCTTAATGGTAACACAGCACCGCTAAAACGATTTTGAAATATTATTCAATTTTATCGCTTTTGCCAGGCATATAATTACTAAATTGAAATTAATTTAGAAATTGATTTTCTATTAAAAGCCGTACACGAGCTCGTGCGATTATTAAATTAATTAGTTCGCCAACTTAACGGAAGCTCATGAGGAAACTGGCCGGAGAAGCCAATACGTCATTTCGAAGCAAAAGCAAGCAGAAAGCTTTATTTTTATAATCTCCTCAAGCGTATCAATTTCTTTTCAATCCCACATCGGATCAGCACGGCGACTTTTCGCTCTCTCATTATCTCTTCGCGATATATTCGCCTCGCGAAAGAAATCCGAGAGGTGGACGTGAAAGGAGGAAATAGGCGTCCCACGCAAATTGATTAATGCGCCGCAATTAAGACCGCTTCATTCGGGGCGGCGCGCTGCAAGTATATGACATTTCCGCGCGCGGCGTTTCGCCCGAGAATATTTGTCTTCGGCATCACGTGCCGCGCGAACCCGAGTTTTCCGGCCGCGAGTAATTCGACAAGCGGCCCCCTTCCTTAATGGGCCGTCGCGGATTAATTTTCAGCCCATTCATTCGGATTCTTAATTAAAATCTTGACTGTAAGTCAGGCAGCTACTGCGATATTGGAGCCCTGGTACACGTCTAAGCACTCGGTTCGAGTCTCTGTTGACTCTCGCGGTCTTTCACACATTTGCATCTGAATGAGAACTTAATTTTGTAACGCCCAGGAAAATCAAGAGGAGAAGGAAGGTAATTTATCCGTATGTCTTCATTATATCGCCCGGTCATTTTTCGCAACGATGTTAAGAGGATTAAAGTCTTTTTTTTTCCTGTTACGAAAGGTTTTCAAAGTCGTTTTTCATCTTACGAAAACATCCGTTTTCGTTTAGAGTTTTATACCAGTTTATGCAATTCTCGTAAACTCTATAAATAAACGACAAAACTGATTTCTCACGAATGTCTACTGTTTTTTTTTTTTTTTTTTAAGAATTTGACTGTCGAAAATTGTTTGTAATTAAGGAGATTCTTCACGGTTCTTATTAGGAACTACATTTTACTGCTTACGCAACTTTGACTAACTTTTAAGTAGCTTTCTGTCAAGACTCGCATGTACATATATGTCAGACAGCAAGTTACATCTTTCCGTTTCGACGAATAAACGTCGAGCACTTAAAGAAACTAAGTTTGCAGAACGAAATTAACGTTACTAACAACTTCTTAAGTTCTTATAACGATACATTTTACGAGACTTTCAAACAGTAATTATCTATCAAAAATACACACGATGAAAAATATTAAGAAACCAACCACAAAATTTCATTGTAATGTAATCTTGGATAATACTTCAAAGAAATTAAGTTTAACTTTAAATGCAATATTCATGTAGGCTCATAAATCACTCGAAACTTATACAAAGTTTACACGTTTCAAATTTAGCAAGCATTTAAGCGAAACTTTATTGAACCGAACTGTTATAATATTAAAAATCTTTAATTAAAATTTTCATCGGCTCTGTTGCAAAAATCAGGATAGCAAATTAATTAATTAAATGTCTTGGCGTTTAAATTTGACACGTTACAATGTACAGCGTGAGTATCATTTTCATATCAGAGAAATTGAACACCGCAATGATAATAAAAGGTTTACTAAATATGTAATTTCAATTTCTTGTTATTATAGCTGCCAGCCTTTATATGGAAGTGGAAATTAACGAACAGATAAATTACACAAGTTCACGAAATACTCAAAATTCGAATTACAAATTTTTCATTTAACAATTAACAATTAACGGCCGTATATCAAGCACTTAGTATATACTGCATTTAAAAAAATACAAGAAAAAATCTCAAGATTTTTAAATGTCTTACCTTTTCTTTCCCAACTTCAGAAAGAAGGTAATAAGAATTTCGCATAACTTTAAAAGAGCGGCCCGCGCGATAAGATATGAAGAAAGTAAGAAGCACCGGTTACGCCGGGGACCAGAATAAAACAATGCGCATCCGTTATAAGAGAAGCGCGGAATAAAAGGGAGTCGCAAGATTATGGCCTCCTTCTCCTCCCGCAAAAAACGCGCGACTAGAAACTGCTCGCGCGGCTCCCTCCGCAGCAGCATCACTCCGCACGGCCGGACTTTATATACCTATGAATGATGTATGCCCAGGACTCCTTAGTATGCGCGGAAGAGAGGCGCCGGGCCCCTCTCGCACACACGAACGTACGCACACTTGGGCTCATTGTTCTCTCCGCACCGCGAGACGAAGAGAGAGAGAGAGAGAGTGAGAGAGAGAGGGAGAGAGGGGGGGGGCGGGAGAGATGGATCAGGCCGGAAAGGTTATTTATGCCTCGAAATTAATCGTAACAAGAGCCGACGCGCAGCGTGAAACGCGAGAAGAAGGCGCCTGCGGTTGTTGGGCGCCGGCCGGCGAGCGAGCGCGGCCCTGGAATGTCATTCTCCTCGGCTCTCTCTCTCTCTCTCGTTCTCCGCTTCCCCTTCGCGAAAACTGCCCTGGCGCCAAGCGACCAGATCGATTATTCATCCTTCTCCGCGCGGCGCGCCGAACGAGCTGCACTCGCCGGCGACGAGTAAAAGATTCCGGGAATTGCCGTCACGAACGAAACGCTGCTTTTAGATTGATCCGAATGGATGCCTGTCGGATTCTGAGTGTGGCAGCGGCTAATCGAAAACTTGAGTAGCAGCTAAAGTTCGGGCGATTCTCTTTTTCGGGAGCACAGGTTTTCGGAGCTGTTTATCATATCAATGGAATGAGCGACTCTTCATTAATATTAGTCTTCTGGGAAATTCACTTTGCGCTGCTCTCACTTTGTATTCGGCGTCGAGTTAAACTGCAGCGAATTAAAATATTTATAGATTGCGGTTTTTTTACTGTTATTTATAAATTTGAATTGAATATGAGAGTTAGTAAATCTAAAAATATTATTAAAAGAAAGCGTACACTTCTTTATCAATGATACTAGAGTGTCTTTTTGTGTCAATGAAATGAGTCAAGAGAAACAAGTATCTTGTATCATCTTCTGCGTTATCGTGAGTTGTAAGATTAAACGCACTAGGTGTACAATAATAATTAGTTTCTTTTTAAATTTTCCAATTAATTCAATTGATTTGGAAAGCTTTTCAAAAATAGTAATTCACTTGCTATTATAAAATCATAAATTAATAATGGAAAGTCCGCGGTCGACTAAACAATAAAGATTTTTAATGCTTTCTGCGAAGCATCTATATTTAAATCCTTCATTTCAACATTCAAATTGAGCAGAAGGCTTGAAACAATTGATGACCGAAGCCTGCAGTAAACAGTTTTTTCAAAACAATAAAGAAAGTGTTAAGTGTCATCGTAAAATCTCGATTAATAAAAAAGGCGCATAAAAGTCCTCATATTTTATAGCCACTCTTCTATCATTTAAAAGAAAATGGAAGAGAGCCCAAATAAGAACTTCTTTCCCGCTGACTCATCAGTGGTAACAGAAAATCCGGAAGGCGAGCACGTGTGTGCTCAGCGAAAATTAAAGCCCTCATTTGCATCCGAATAGGTCTTAGAGAGTAACCAAAATGTAAATAATAATAGCCGATTCAAACATCTATTTGAAGAAAGTATGTTGATGATATGCGGAAAATGTCATTGTTAAATTTATATACGCATTAGTTTAAATAAACAGTGATTAATGCACAATAGAAATAATATTATTTTTTCTAATATTTTTCAAGCGAGTCTACAAACAAGTATCCATGCCGCGAAAAAAAGATAATTCAGTTTTCTATAAGCATGCAGAAGACTTATATCGGCATCCGTAAGTGCGCTAACTACGCAAAGCAAATCGTCGGACATGCAGTTCCAAGAGGGTTAGCGAAAATTCCGAGAAAAAGAGCCACTCGAGCGTATTGCCTTTCCATCGAAACGCAAGAAAAAAGAAAAAAGAGCCGAGCCGAGGGCGACTCGCGTTAAAAGCGAAATTTCTCTTTCCCCGGGGGAAAAAAATGGGAGTAAAAGCAAAACGCTGCGCTTGCGCCGCATCACGTACCAATCCATCTTGGCTGCAGCTGCTGCGGCGACGGCGACGGCGACGACGACGAAAAGGACGCCGGCTGGACGCACGAAGCATTCGACGTGATCTGGTTCTTAGCGTCGCCCGTTCGTCTTCTCCTCTTCTTCTTGTTCTTCTTTCCCCGCTCTGTTAAATCCTCGATTACTCATCCAATTTACTCTTGTGCAAGAATTGTTTCCATTTTTCTGCGGATCGACTTTGCTACCGCTCTGGAAGCGCGGCGCCGATTTATCAGCGCTCCTTCGATTTTGCAGCCTTTCTGATCGACGGAATTGCAGGTGATTACTGGGAGATAAGCATTTTAGTATAGATTAAGCTCGGCTTTACATTGCGAGGTGAAAAATCGGTATCGAAGATTTTAAGAACGGCGAAACTCTTTACATGATTTATTGTTTACTCGTTTCCAACAATATTGAACAACTTCAATGACAGTTTGTAATCGATTAGCTAATCAACGAGCTTATCAGCTTGTTTATCTGCGTATTTTCCAAAGTCTCCGAAAGCCTCTTCGCTGGAGAGCAGATTTTTCAATCAGTCAACGAGGCAAAAAGTTTTTCGTTTGACGCAACTAAAAATAAAGTTGACGTAAGCGTGGAGAGAACCTATCTAGTTTGAAGAACAAAATCATAAGCCAATTTCTCCAAATGTGCGATCGGCGGCTCGGCGTGTCGCGTGACGAGAAAAAAATCGCGACTAAAAATACGGTTGATGTAAGCTCGATCTCGGTTTACACAATGGCAATCAATCTGGAGCAAAAGCGGCGACCGGCTCGCTCGTCGATTTGTCTCCGGCTAAAGGTGGCAGAGAGAAGGAACACCACTGGGCGAACTGGTGAAACTTTGGCTGTCCGACGCACTGGCCGGAAAGAAATCGGCGATGTCCGTTCCTTCGATGCAGCGTGCAGGACAGCGGGGCTCCGATCTACCGGCTCGTATTATACGTTTCTACACAGAGAGGCGCGAAATAGACACAGGGCGGTAAAGATAGATAGCGTTGCACACAGTGATGAGAGCAGAGAGACAGCAGACTCAATCGTGTGGGCCGCCGCCGCTGCTCGCCGTCACAACACTAGTGGCGCTCTTCTCCTCTCCTCTCGGTTACCGCCGGAGACCGGAGTCTCTCTTTTCCTCTCCGTCTCGCTCTTTCTTGTCTGGTCTCTCCACCTCCTCCTCCTCCTCTGGCTCCTTCTCTCCCTACTTCGGCCGACTGCCTCCGCGCTAAGCTCCGTCCTTCTCTCCGCGCCGCGAAGTTTTGTCGTCGTCCGTGTGGAGAACGCATAAGAGACCAGGTGAGCCGATCGGCGCGAAACTCCCAAGAGCCGATCTAGGTGAGACTAGTTCCACCTCGGGAGAAAGAGAGAGGTAGACAAGCTCTACGTTTGCTGGAGTGCACGTTACATACACGAGCCAGCGACGAGTTTTCTATACGAAGGCTAAGACGGAGAAAAAGAGAAAATATATCGGACTGTACCAAGTTGGCTGTTCTCTTCCTAACCTTTGGGTACATTCTGGCTGGAGTCGGTACTTGCTGTAGCAATTATCGGCCTTTAAATAATACAAGCCCGTGGAACAAGTTTTGGGAGAGATGCTAATTTCTTTAGCTACCATTTCATCTCTTGATTTAAGATTACAATGTAGAATGCAAATGTTGACTTGCAAAGTTTGGCTAGAGTATATTTTGTACATATCCAAAATTGGAGCGTAAATGAAGCTAAACTAAAACTGGGACTATTTTCTCTCTAAAATAATCTTCGTGAAATGAGATTGTTGATTGAATAATATTTTACTCTTAGCTAATTAATTATGTTATATACTTGAATTTTAAATTACATTGTAATAAAAGGATCAGACCTCCTTCAAAATGAAAGAGAACGGATAACTGTAAATTGTGCCATCAATTTAATAACAACTGAACAGTTGATAAAAAACCATTTTTATTTCTAATAAAATTTTAATAAAACTAAAATATTATTCTAAAATATCAATCTACATGGATGAAGTTTCTTCTCTGTTTTTTTTTCTAATCTCAAATAATTTTACTTTTCGACTTATTTTAAAAGCATTATCGATTAAGCCATAATAAGAATTTTGCGCCACTTCAATAATTAAAGAATATGTAAAGATTAGTCAATTTCTAGAATTAAAAATTAACTAAATTATTCTAGCAAGATAAGTTGAGTGAAATCCAAACATTTAAAAATCTAAATGCAAACAATCGGTATAAAGAATTGTGAGCGAAAAACTCTAGAAATAAATCCACCTACTGCGTTCGTGTCATGTCATTATTTCGATATCGAAAGGATATAGATCTGACGCACAGCGCCAAGCTCTCACAATGAAGTATTCGTGCTTGTTCCCATAACTTAGAAAACCACAAAAGCCAAAAGGCACCACATTGTCCATTCATAATAGACAATCTCGTATTTCAAAGACCTCATTCTATTCTAATGTTTATGAGTTCGACAGAACAGATGATGATTTTCTCCTTTTTACTCTACTTTCAAATGAGTCCGTTTTGTTGATAAGCAAAACTTTTTAAAATCTAAGCTAGATTTTTTATATACAAAAATTGATAGCATATATACAGTGTAAATAATGCATAAAATAATAATAGTAGTAAATTTAATAATTAATTTAAATCAATGATTAAATTGCATAATTCATTTGTGTACTTAAAAAAATGTATAAAGTAGATAAGAAAAAGAATTTTCTTCATTTGATAACCAAATTTTCAATCGTAAAAGAAAGAATGGTAAAATGACAACGAATAAGAATTGATTTTTTTTTATGCACTGTACAATTATTTACGATTATAAAGAATTAAGTCACGTACGCAGTTTTCCTTCATTAATAATAATCGATTGACGTGCAAAGTTTAGCACACAAAGAAACTTATGCGTATGTATGTTTTCCAAGCAATCTATAAATTGAAAATACCAAGATGATCAGTCAACATTAATTTATGTTTTCCTTCATATTTCTGTTTTTTATGAAATGTATAAAGTGTATTAGCCACTCATTTCTGTTTTTAAATCTTAAAAATGTAGAACTAGTACTGCTGGAAAAGCAAAAAATTATTGCTTTGTTTCGTATTAAATTAATGCTAAAAGTTCAGCTTTTCTGAAAATAACTACATTCATCAAGAGTGATTTAAGTTATAGTTTTTGTCAGTCGTCCATAAAATAAAGATTTATCAGTAATTGGGCAAGTAGATTAATTTTTTTACTTCATCTCATTACGTCTTTGTATTGTAACTAATTTTATATTTAAGAGAGTCATGTACCTATTTTTGTGGTCTCATTGTAATAATATATGATAACATGAGAAAGACCAATATTTTTTTGGTTCTTTAGATGCAAAAAATTTCAATTCATAAATTAAAGACTACACGGAGAGAATTTTCGCTAAAAAATTACCCGAAATTCTGGGTAAAAGTTAGCCGAAAATAGTGTAACCGCAAG
>JAWWEM010039544.1:0-14000 GCA_035582935.1 Ormyrus thymus
GTGCGTACGAGATCGGACCAGAAAGGAGAGCCGAGAGAATTAAAGGTCTCGCGCGGACGGTGATTGTCAGTTCTCGTCGGGTGAAACGTTTGCTCTGCCATTTTTGCCAACTTGATAAGGGAAATACTCCGCCGAGGAAGTGCACAACCGACTTTCGAAAAAATTCCGCTCGGATCGTCGGCTCGTCGAGATTCGGCAGAGGCCTTGAGCCCCCGTCCGCTCCTAACGACTCTCTCGAAAAAAAAAAGGTGGCTCTCGATCCACGTGGGGTCCAGGTAATAAGCTTGGCGTATTTTCCGCCCCCGAGCGCATCGGCCTGCGGCGCTTTCCCCCCAAACTTTCCACGATCGGCGGCTATTTAACGCCGCGGGGGTCGGCACAGGTGAGCCGAGATTTACTGTTCGAGTGTATCGGAGAGGGATTTTCACGGTTGCCGCCCGGAAAATTGGGCTGCAGTTCCGGAGGGTTTTGACGAATTAGGAAATTCGTTTGTCGGGGCGTCGATTGTTTTTGACATAATGGGAATAGATGTATTTAAAAGATCGCTTTGCTTAAATAATGAGAAGAAGTGCATGCGACTGCTTATACTTCTTAAATAGTGTAATTGTGTTCAGGCGATAGAAAAATACAGAAAATTAGTATTATTTTTTTTAAGAATGTGAAAAAAGCACTGGCAAATGCATTAATAATTTTTTTTCTTTCAATTGCTCAAGTGAATCGTGACTACGCAGAAAATTCAATCCGCAATCTAGCGTAAAAATCACGTTGCCAATAGTTCGAATCCACGAGAGAATTGCGCAATAAACGAGCGCCTTTGTTCCCCGCGCCAATATCCTCAAGAATCCCGATGAAAAAACTGCCGCTCGTAATAATTACAATAATGCGTACGCAGCCTGAATCGCGCGGGCCAATTATGTGCCATAAAGTCCAATGTCACATCGCGGAGAGCCGCAGTTTCTCCGCCCGCAAAAAGTCGAAAGCTCTCTGAAACGCCACGCAAATCAGCCCGCCAAACGATTCCCGCGGCAAAAAGCTTTTACGCACAGAGCCGGCGAATGATAATTGCGCCCCGTCCCCTTGTACACATAAGCGAGAGGCGCGATCCACTTAATGGCCGCGCAAAACGTCTCCATCCATCCCCCGCGGTCGCGCATGCAGGAGGGGGAGGAGGGCGAGCCGAGCGCCCCGAGCGGCGAGAAAAAAAGGCCGGCCGGCCCGAGATATGCACGCGACGGCTGAAAAAGCTCGCCGGGGCCTTTTCTTCGCGGCGGCCGGGGAATATCGCTTTTGCATTAGCGTTTTTGCGCCCCGGGCTATAATGTCGCTCGGCGCGGCCGACGCGCGCATGCGCCCGAGAGAGCGCCGGCCTTCGACGCTGCAATATCGTCGGGAGACTGTTGACCTCTTTCGTCGAGGTTTTTTTGTCGCGAGGCTGCTGGCTGGTCGGGCTGAAAGTGATCGGCGACCGAGTGTGGATAGATGATTTGGATTGGAGTCTGCGGCGATCGTTGTGTTTTGCGAGCGTTCACTTTGCGCTCGATTGTGGTTGCGGGGATTTGCTTGAAAATTTATGGGAGCTGGCAAAGTGTTACGGAAAGAAAAGGGGTTTTTTTTGTGAGCCACGAAACGTGTTGCAATTTCAAAAATTGTCATGAATATTCGGAAATTGGAAATTGCAAAATTTTAATTCAACAGTATCATTGTTCGTCTCGGTCATTCCCGCGTTTATTGCCTTTTGCAATTGCATAACGGAGCTAAAATTCTTCCACGCTGCAGAAACCGCTGCGATTTTATCATAAATTACATCCTATCAGTTTAATATTTTTGTGCTTTGAAACGTGCATCTGCTCGTTTCGCGTTTGAGTAGGTCGGGGACTTCTCGCGCGTCGCGCTATTTATTTTAAGCTCGCGGAGTACAATTGTGGACACCTTTATAACTCCTAGTCGCCCGGTGCTATTGTTACATTTCATGCGAGGTTATCTTTTATTAAGCTGCACGTCTGCAGTTCAAACAGACAGCCGACCGAAACGACTTCTTAATGCCAGAAATTATTGACTCTTCAAATTTATTATTCTCTAAAATTTAATCCGCCCCCCCGAAAGAGAGTTTTCTATCAGAGGAAAAAAGAAAAGATCAAAGCCCCAAAAATCCCACGCCGTTGAGAAAGCTCGTTCGTCCGAGCGAAGAATTAATCGCAGCAGCCTCTTCCCGCTCGCGGAGAGCGCAGCACGAGCGCTCGGCGCCTCGGATCGCTCGACTAATGAGCTCATCTCACCGGCGGTCGCCCTTAGCATTTATCAACGTGTCAAATCGCAGGCCAAACAGCGAAAAAAACGAGCGGCGGAGCGGCCGCGCACGCGCGGATCCGCGAGCGCGTATAAAGGTGGGCGTGGCGCGGCTGGCAGGGGAAGGCGGCCAATCGGCGCGGCTCTCCCTCCCTCTTTTTATCGGGACGGAGCGCCGCGATCCCCTCCACCACGTGACCTCTCTCTCTCTCTCTCTCTCTCCCTCGCGCGAAAGAAGTACGCTGCTCCGTGCTCTCCCCCCCCTCTCGGATGCGATGCAATCAACCTCCTGCATGAGAGTATGTGCCCTGCGCGCTCTGTGTACTTAGAGGAGAGAGAGACAGAGAGGATAATCGCGCGCATGCGCCGAGGCGCCTTGGGTGCTAGTGAATTTTTTATGAGCCGGCCAGGAATGCTGCGTGTCGGTTCGCTCCTGGGGGTGGTTTACTCGCTGTTTTTTTCTTTTTTTTTTTTAGAACGAATTGATAATTTCCTGCATATCGTTGAAGCTTTTCTCGGTTAAATTTCGAATAGCGTCCGTTTCGATTGACTAAGTCGACGAGGCACGCTTAAAACCGTGTGTATTCTGTTTAATAAAGTCGTTTTACGCACTTCCCGGTAGAATTTATGCTCTGCAAAATTAGATCACTTGATCGCCGGAGTAATTAAATAATCCCGTTCCCCCCCATAAAGCTCGATATAAATCGATTTTTAAACACCATAACCGATCGAGTCAAGACATAATTAAAATTCACACTTAAACCCGGGGCAAAAAAGGGGCCTCTCGAAGCTGGCCTCCGCTCCGCTGTTTACATTCTCAAAAGCTCAGGGCTCTCTCTCTCTCTCTCTCTCTCGAAAGCCGCTCCGCGCGAGTAAAAAATCCGAGGGAAAGAAACGAAAAAGGCCGCCTTTGGGAAGGTATATACACGTATATATAAGAAAGGCTCGCGGGAAGAGGAGCTCCGCGCCGCTCGGTTTATATAGGCAGAGATAGGGGCCCTTTTGCAATTCTAAAGAAGGCGCGTCTTCCTCGCCGGCCGGGCGTTCCGCCAGGAAATTAGCTCCGAAATCTAATTACCAGATTTTTATAGGGCTATCGTAAAACGAGCTTATTCCCTCTCTCGCTCTCTCTCTCTCTCTCTCCCTCTTCGCGCGCGCCCTCGTGCATAATATGCGCGCCGCGCCGCTGATTGACCAATTACGCGAGCGGCCCGAAAATTCGCCCCTGCCCTCGTTCGATCGCAATCTCGATCGACGCTCGGGGCTGGAAATGTTTCGCGGACCTTCTGGGCGAAAAACTTTAATTGGAGGAATTAAAAAGGCGACCGGAACGTATAAGACTCGTTAAATCGGAACGAAAGCGCAGTAAAGAATCAACAACTCATTCCCCCCTCTCCGCAAAGAGAGCACTGAAAGCTCCGGCAACACCTTGAGCACGGGCTACACTTAATAAGCGAGCGACTCCGAAAAAAGCATCCAATATCCAGAAGAAAAGCGCGGACAGCGCCTCCCGGCCCCGGAGCATAAAGACGTTCACGCGAGCGAGGCAGAGAGGGAGGGAGAGCTAATTCAGAAATTTCGCTCGCACGCGAATCAAGGCGCGCGCGTGCGTGCGAGTTAATAGTTTCGCGCACACGTAGACACGTGTGAGCGCTGCAACGGCGGCGGCGGCGGCGGCGGCGTCCGCATTGTCGCGCCGGGGCTCATTACGCTCGCTTACACGCGCCAATTCGCTCTTTAGGGTCTCCGCGCGCCGCAGCTGCGCGTCGAGACGAGAGCGCCCCGGTTATTGAATTACGTGACCGCCGAGCGAAACACCCGAAGCTTATCCGCGAGGGGAGGTACGCGGCGTTTTCGTGTAATACGTCGACGCGGGACTTTTTGCAGGCCGACGATGAAGCGAGCGGCAGTGTGCCTTCAGACTTTTCTCGCGGAGAAGTAATTTTTCCCGAACCGAAAATTGAATTTCGTACGCGAAAACGCCAGGCGTGCTCGCGCGGCTCGCGAAGAAAATACCACCGAGGCAGAGAGAAGAGGCAAATGACGTCAGGCGATGGCGGCGTCGGATATACACATGCACTTGAAAGTTCCTTGGCCTCGCGTGCAGCGAGCACGTACGCGCGCCTCCTAGCTGGATATCATGCGCATAATGCAAAGGGTCGTTAATTCCGACATCGCCGGGCGCCGTAAAAAGGAGGGCCGCGTCCCGACCCGCTCCCTCCGATCCGCGAGGCTCCGTGGGCTTTGATATCAAAAAGGCCACAGCCGCGCGATAACCCTCCCACCGCCGCAAGGATCCCGCGCTTCGGGAGAGAGAGAGAGAGGAGCCGGCGGCGATTGGCCGCGCTCGGAAAATCCCCGCCCCCGGGGCGAATTCCCGCCGCGGACGGAGAGAGCCCCTCCACCTGCGAGCGGAGAGCATCCTAGCGATTTGCCCCCACTCGAGGCGCGGCGCGGCCCGCGGGAACTCGCAGCCGTCACGTGATCCCGCCGGCGGCGAGGATCGGGCTCGACTTCTGCTCGGATCGGGGTGGTTTAGGACGGATGGTCGATTAGCGATTCAATTTCCTCGGGGGGGATGTAGGAGGTGTTTGCTGAAAGTTACTGAAAGCTCGCGAGCCGGTGACCTTAAATCGATGGAGCTGAATACTTCCGAGAAGGTACGTATATACTTTGAATTTTGCTCATTCGCTCGTTTGCCGCACTCGCAACGATTTCACCCGCGCGCAACCTTCGTAACCTGGCTGGATAATCAACGGAGCGCTAATGGTCAACGCGACTGCAGCCGGTGATAATGTCGGAGAAAGCAGCCGCTTCGGAGATCCCGATTTCCTTCCGTCGATTTCTTCTTAATAAGTGTGTCGAAGATTTAACACGCGAGCGTCCCCGACGCTTTAGCACGACTACTTCCGAGTACGAATTTCAAACGTTATTCCTTCATTTTTCAAGCTCAGAATTTTTTTATTTTTTGCTTTCGAGCTGAATTTCGCTGCATAAAAATTAGCAACGACTCGGCAGCTATTGAAGATACCAACCCCCCGTTCATCGCCGATCTCTCGGGCGACGGCTCAGCCGCGCCTCGATAATTTTAGCGTCGAAGAACATTTCAATATCATCCGGCCCGCGAGGTGTGCCTCGGGAGCTATAACGATCCGCACGCCACTCGTCAAATTCCCGCGGTCAAGATGAACGGAGCGGCGGCCCGCGCGCCCCGCGAGAGGGAAGGAGAGGCTGACAAGCCGAGGAAGAGAGAGAGAGAGCAAAGTCGGTTTATAAATAAATCTCGCGGCCGAGCGACCGCCGACGTCCCAGATGCGGATACCCCCGCGCGAGCCACTGTTATCATTGGCAATTACCGGCCGGCCTCTTTGATTGTGCCAGTGAGTTTGATTGACAAAACGAGGGAGATTCATTATTTGGACGGCGGACGCTTTCGAAATCGTCCGGGCGGTTTTTAAAATTATACACGAGCAAAGTGCGATAATTGGGATTCGGGATAAATACTCTATAAATATACCTCGTGCAAGACGCGTGAAAAATTATCTTCCGATCGCAATGTACAAAATACTTCTATTTATATGATGAAGAGTAAAGATCCGTATCGAGCGCAAGTTGGATTTTCAAGCGATTTCTTTCGAATTATCAATAACTCAAAACTAAGACTTATGTAACGCCTGTTTCACAATGAGCGTTATGTATTCACGAAAAAAAGAAGCCTACTTCTAAAATCGAACGCTTCTAAAATTACATCCCTTATTTCCGACAGCAGCCCGTCGAAAAGAAAATCATTCTCGCTCCTATCAAATCCAGCACTCGCACCTCGACTGAATAAAATCGAAGGACGCAATGCAAAATACCGTTGCATTATTTATCGCGCTGGCAACTCGGGTAATTAAAGAAAAAAAAAAAAATAGAAAAAAAGAACAAGCCGTACTAATTTTATCAATTACGACAAATTATTTAATTACCCGTGCAGAGACACAGCCTTTAGAAATCGCGCTGAAATTGCGACGATAAAAAGGATTGTTACTTCCCGACAAATATACGACTCCTCCGCGTTTCCAAATAATTGCGCAGGAAACGCGAGGAAAAAAGAGAATCGCCGACGTCTTTTATAACTTACATAACGCATTAACGACATAAACATACATATATATTCCCGCACACCTATATCAAATATGTATATTCGAAGAGCGGCCGAATCGATGCGGGCTTTTTCCCTCCACAGAGTCGAGACTTGCGCGTTTCTCCTGGCGGATAACATTCTTCGCGGCGACTCGCGCAAGCGGTACCGAGAGCAAATATTTGCCCGTCTATCGAGGTACGTATCTATTAGCATCGAGAACTACGTATTTCTCTCGATCCTCCCAGTTGCGTCAGTCCTTTTATTAATCTCTCGATAACGCCGAAGTCTCGGGGAGAAAGAACGCGTCGCTGCCGGGTTTTTGCAGTCCGCGTTTACGAGCCAAAAATTATCGCCGGAATTGTATAGTCTGTGTACGGTTTGGCTGTTCGGCGATAATCGAAGTTTTTCTTACGCTTTAGCGTTTGATCATCGCGACGGAAATATATGAAAACATGTTTCGCAAGGCACTGAGCGGACAATCGATTAATTGAACAAACTGAGCGCTGATTGACGTTTGACGTTTTTTCATAGCTCTTAGCGCGAGATTGTACGTATAGATTCTAAGACGTGTATATTAAAATGAATGTCAATTAACGTCATAACGTGTCAGCTTTGAGAATGTCGCATGATTTTTTTAGCTTCTTTCAAGTATTTTTTTTTTTTTCTTATTTTAATAACTTGCGTCAAGGAACAGAATCTCATCTAAGCCTCTAATACTTTAACAATTTGAAAATTAAAATTTCAAGCTCGGTTCGTCTATTTTGAACTTGGGTGTTTACGAAACGACTTTTTCTTATTTTTACTTTAGGCTCCACTCCGTGCATTTACTTTCAGCGTTTTTTTAACGATAAAGCATTTTGTTTTCGTTACTTTTTTGTTCAAATGAGCAGCGGGCGATTTTCAAGAACATTAAACACAATAATTCATCGACAAGTTCATTGAAGCCCCCAAGGCGCGCACTTATGGTCACCTACATTTTTCCCTGAATCGGAGAATAACAACGTGCGCGCTTTGTGTACAATTTTTTTTATTTATTTATTTCCCGAAACATCCGCGGAAACCCTCGCAGAGACCCGAAATCAAAACAGCGCGGCTCTCGGCGCGAAAGCCGAGCTGGTTTCTCCCGTCGAAGAAAAAAATCCGCGGCTCCCGCCGTCGTCGCTCCGGCGAGACAAGGACAGGGCTTTTAACGCTCTCGGCCTCTTTCCCAATTTGCATAATACACGCCGGGCGTCGGTATAAGCGTACGGAGGCATGCGCGTCGTGTCATCGCCTTGTTAAGCCGGCTCCTCGGCTCGGGCGATTTATCGCCGCGGCGCGACCTCTTGTTTTCCCCGCGCGGAAGATCTATTTCCCCTGGCTGCCCCCCCTCCCCCCCACGTCCCTCCTCCCGCCGCCGAGCGGCGGCCCTTTGCGTCTGTCTTTTCTTTCGAGGCGGCTGCTGTGCACGGCCTGCATAGTAGGTATATAGCCTACGATTGTTTACAAGCCCCAAACGTGTCGACGTCCTTGCTGCGCTCTCTCTCTCTCTCTCTCTCTCTCTCCGCCGGGCGAGGAGGGGGTGGAGGAGGAGGAAGAGGAGGCCTGTTTTTGCGCGATTCACCGGGAAAGTAGTCGTAAAGCGATCTCTGATGGATTTTAAGTAGCTGCTCGCCTCGGCGTAATAGATATTTTTCGCATTGGCGGAAAGGAGGGGCGGGGGGGGGGAAACGTTTTCAGTTTCAGCTTGCCGCGCAATTCGCGGAGACTTCGCGGTGCCGCGGCTTTTATCGAGGCGAGGCACAAAGAGTTGTAAAAAGGATGAATAAAAAATTCAGCTGAATTTTTATTTGTGCAGCGCGCGCGCGCGCGCGATAAAATCTCTCGCGTACTTGAGACGGAGAAAAATTACGTTTAGATTTAATCGCTCGACTCAAGGGAATCGAAAAGAACTGTTAGCGGCGGAATTATTCGACTTTAATTGCTGGTAATTTAAGTATAATTTCTTCAATATTTTATGAGAATAAAGATACGTTGTATTACTGTGTATTTCACGCAAGACAATTATAAAATTAATATTAATGGCATAAAATGTAGAATACTCGCTCGTGTGTTTAACGAATGAAATTAAAATAAATACGAATACAGTCACGCAACTCTATCTAGTGCGTTACTTCGAAAAATTTATTTGACGCAAAGAAGCAGACGTTAAATCCAAATATATTAAACGAATTCGCGGTCGGAGCGAAAGCGGCGGCGATTCGGTCGCGTCGATTAAAAGCGAGCGCCGTGCGCGCGTGCACGGTATAAAAACCGAAAATCTCGGGCGATCGCACGCGACCGGGGAGGGAGGGGGGTGGGGGGAGAAGTCGAGAGAGAGAGAGCACAAAGCCCCGAGCAATTAGCCGCAATTAGGCCCGAATGATAAAGCCGCTGCAGGCCAATTACGAGGCGGGGCAGCGGCAGCGGCATCAAACCGTCTAATTTGATCGGCGCTGCACATCGCGTGTTTTATGCGCCGCGACCTCGAGTGAGAGAGAGAGAGAGAGAGAGAGAGAGAGAGAAAGAGAGAGAGAGAGCGAAGCAGAAAAGAGGAGGAGAGTGTGTAACGGGGCTTTTGCCGAGCCGCGGGGCCTTTTTGCCGATGCAAACTATAGTCGATTTGTGGGGGATTATCGCCGTTTGATGACCGATGCTTTCCTGAGAAGCTACGGATTAATAGACTTTTTTCGCTCGGTGTTGGTTTTAGAGCAATCGATTTCGCCGGCTTTTAATCTTCGGCGCGGGGAGTGCACTCGGGACTTTATACTTGCTTTTTGCCCCGCGAGCCGAGGAGACGTTTTATAAGGAAATATTTACTTTTCAACGGGCGAGAGAGCCGACAATAACGAAATAGGTCTCGAGCCCGTGGAAGGCTTCGAATAAGAAGGTAAACGCGTACGCTGAATAAACGTCACATGCTTTTTAACTGCCTACGTAAAATCATGCAAGGAGAAATAGCGACGCTTCGGAAGGTGATAAAAATTGCACAAACGCATTATACATTTTCGTAAGATTTCTTTGAGCGCCTTTTTTTTTTATGCCCAATGATGTCACGTGATACCGCGTGCACGTGTCGTTAAATTAATAGTTTCGTTCTTGACATGAAATAAAAATCGTTTTTAAAAGAAGTGGAGTATCCTCCTTAACCGCGACGCGCATTCCCAATAAAGGGGAATAAAACTTTTAAAGACTCTCTCGTCGCAATTAACATTTTTTCCAATAAACCAACAAGGCACACAATACACTCGGGCTCTGTTTATCATACTGTGCCATTTTCGGGCCGGCGAGTCGTGCGAACGTCGTTTCTTGCCTCTCGGCAATAATAGAGAATAAGCCTCCGGTATACTATACATAAAGAGGCGAAACACAGTAGCCTAACAGTTTAATTAATACCCGGCCGGCAGTGCCGAGAGATAAGCCGTGAGAACGGCAAAGGCGCGCGGGCTCGCTCTCCTCCATCCCCGCGGACTTTTACGGATCTTTAATGAAGCCCACAAAGGAGACGAACGGACTCCGCGGGATTTCGGCGAGAGATTCTTCGCAACGAGGTGCGAAGTGAGGGTCTCTGAATACGCCGGGCCTGATTATCCTAATCGAGCGACGCGCGGTGTTTACCCGAGGAGCCGCGCTTTTGAGGTCGACGCCTATAAAGACGGGGAGATATCCGGCAGCGGAGCGAGACGCGCCCCGCTTACTCAGGCGCGCGCGGCTTCTCGTACGTATCTTTATAAGAAATCCTGTCCTAAAAGATGCTGCGCAAACCGATTACTAAATCGCAGTCGATTTGAATGGAGCCGACCTAGCCTGGCGCTCGCACGTTTTTCGTCTGCCGACACGTGAGCGCGATAAAGCACCGCGTAGCGTACTTTGGCTTTTATTTTTATAAGCAACGATACCAGCGGGAGCAATAAAAAATTTCCACTTATCGGGCCGCCTCGATTCACGCACGGAGCGCTGTTTCTTCTTTCCCCCGGCCAAAAGGTTCATTGTGGCATCGGGGGATCCAATCAACCAGAACTCAGTGGCTTCCTGTCTTCTGCCGCGCGGCTTTTTTTGCCGGGCGCTGGTAAAAAGGGGGGGGCAGCACCTCGATAAACTAGTTCGCGTCCCATTCTGAGCCGAGAGCCGCGCGCGCGCGTTTTTTTTTTTTTTTTCGCGAAAATGCTATTCCGCGGCGAGCCGTCGAATCGCTTTTCATTCGCGGCTCTGATTAAATTTCATGCAAAGCGCCGCCTTTTACAGCCCCGCGAGGAAAATATGGACGATACCGTTACGGCGAACACTTGTGCAACGAGACTCTGTTTTTTTTTGCATAATCCGATCGTTCCGAATGCAGAGTGCCGATAAAAGGGGATAAATTAAATCGGTTATCCGCATCGAATGCATTACATCATTCTATTATCTGTCGTTTATAGACAGAACCTTAATAAAACGCCTTGTAACCCTCGGCTACAATAACGTACTTTAATGTTTCCAAGTCGCCTCGAGAAAAATTGGATTTCGGGATAAATTCCTACCTGTGGCTTTCCAGGAATTTTGGCAAAACAGAGATAATAATTGATAGGTTATTAGACGAAGGTGATTTCATTTTGTTTTACTTGAGATTCAACGTTGATGACTCAGCAGTGATAAATAAAAGCTCCAAGTTATCACGAAATTATGTAAATTATTGCAAATAAGAGTAATGAGGCTGCAAAGTGTCGATTAAAAGGCAGTTCTAATTCTGTGCGCGGCATATTAATGAAATCATCCTCGTCAAAGTCGGAGAGGTCTATTATTTACGACACTCGAAGCGTACTTATTAATCCCTTCGAACGAGTTTTCTATTAAAACTACTTGCGAATGTCTCGAAACGTTGTTTTATTATAGACGAGTCGTACCTGTCTGCAACCGGTTACGACACACGTTTAGTAAATTAAATGTCGTTCTAATTTAAACACTTGCCAATTTAACCTTACTTTACAGTCTAAAAGTGTTATCGAAAAACAAGAAGTATGTGTTTAACCTCGGCAGCAGGAATCAATTAATACTCGCCTCGGTGCCAATTTACAAACGCAAACACGAAGAAGAAAGAAGGCGCAAACGTTCCCACCCACAGGTCTGCAGAGCAGGTACGAAATCCAAAGAGCGTCCTCGCACTACTCACCAAGGGGCTGTCTGGCGTGTGCCGGTGGTGCGCCATGCCGGCCATGTTGGCCACGGCGACGTCGGGTCCGGCGACCGTCTGTGCCATCGAGTCCTGGTACTCGTCCAGCATCTCCATGGCGTAGGACGGCACCGGGTCCTTGTTCTTGATCCGAATCTTGGCTGGTGTTTTGGCGCGAGCGACGGGCGGCCGGCCGCGCTCGCTCGCTCACTACTTTGGGGGGGTCTCCTCCCGACAACGACCACCGGACAGGGGGACTCCTCTCTTCTCCCTGGCAGCGGGGCGAACGGCGAGAGCTGCTGGCGAAGGGCGCGGGCGCGCGGTGCGCTCAGGCGCGCGAGTCCTGAGGAGGCCCCTTAAGCTCGACCGCGACGCATCCGGACTCGCTCGCCCCTCTCAACTGTCACTATCGTCAGGCTAATGATACGGGCCTAGGGCACAAGCACACTCAGTCGCACGTCCACACGCGCCGCGTCATAGGTCCCTGTGAGCGAGCTGCGGAGAAGGTGGCGAACACGGGGCTGGCTGCTTGTCCGCCGTACGTAGGTGCACTGGGCGCCGAGAGGGAAGGAAGAAGAGAACGGGCACAGCTCGCGCGCACGCTCTCGCGTCTACTTGCCGTCTGAGGCACCGTGGCCGGCGAGGCCCGTCTCCCTCCCCTCCAGCGCCGGAGAGATGCGAGCTCCGCGGGAGTAGGGGGCCACGGAGGCGTTCGGATGGGCGTCAGCTGTAGTCGGTAAGGCAGACGGAGAGGGAGCTGCTGCGGAGGCGGGACGCCGATAGGTGGGGGAGGCGAGCCGAGAGGAGAGGATTCAAGATACCAGCAGGATGGCAGTTTGATTGGATGGCCGTCGATTCGATTGCATGGGGAATTTCGTGAGGGCGTTCGTGGACGGCTCGATTACAACCAAGTAGCGAGGGACATTTTTCTTTGGTACAGTTAACATGCGCCCGTTACTATTAATGTTCGAGTGTCAATGACTTTCGGAGCTGAATGAAATTCTTTATTAGTATAATAATTGCAAAGTCGAACTCGTTTGCTGTCAATGATTCTACGTAAATACAAATGCAGCTGCGTATTCTGAGTTTATGGAAAAACGCAGTTTTATCACAAAAGATTTATAGACTTGAAAATGTAACCTTACCGCTGATAACAATAATAGGAAAAAAAAATCTCAGGGCATATATTTCGAGAGCCATATCGCAGCAAACTGCCATCAAAAGGAAAAAGAAAGCTCGTCAAAGGTGCGCATTACCCGTACACGTCGCTCATTACGCCATAGCCGCGAAACTGAATACGAAAACACAGCGTTTCGCCGCGACGTAAAGCGCCCGGCGAGTGCGTGAAACCGCTTATAACTCCATGAGCACGTGTGCAATTTGTCGCGCGGTCACTTTTTCTCTCCGGCCGCGCGCACTTTCTTTTCAATGCGTTATGTACATTGGTCGCGCGCGCGAAGGCTTCGATCGGGCCGGCCGGGAGAATCGTTCCCACGAACGATGGGGGTACCGGTCGCACCTGTATATACGCATATCGCGACAGTTTTCCCCGAGCGAGAGGAAGCGCTGTAAAAAGGAAGCGCGTTATGAGTTAGTTATTGCTTTCGTGTGGTTTTTGTCATCGGTGGAAGGCTATCGTTCGGGCGAGTATTTGCGCTCTTTTCCGTGCGGTTGCGCGTAAAAATAAACCCTTTAGAATTTACTTTGATAAATTATGTATACTCGTATAACACGAGGGCATTTTGAAAGTAGTATCACGAAACTAATGATAATTTTTTTTATAAACTTTGCATATACATTTTGCATTGGTTTATTTATGCACATAATAATTTAACATAGCTCAAAATATCTAATCGCACGGATGAATTTGCTTCTATAATATTGAAGTTAATTTGTTTAAAAAAAGATAAAATAAAGCTATTTTCGATGTTTTTAACAATTATCACGAAAAATTAATGTTTACACATGAAATTGAAGAAAACGACAATATTCAATTTTTGATATTCCAATAACTGGATTTGGTTTTTCTAATAACTACACTTCCAAAGAAATATTGTAAATACTATAAACGATAAAGAAGACACACAAGTGCTAAATAATATAAAATAAAATTATTTGCATCTAAAGACCGAAAATTCAATTCACCGGAGCCGAAGCTGTCAAACACGAGCTATTGGCTCGCCATTTTACATCCCGTAGAGTGTACACTATTTTTTTGCATAGCGAGGCCGAAAATACAATGTTCTCCATCCGGCGCCGGGCGGGAAAATGGTACTTTCAGCCCACTAGGTAAAAAAATAATAGTATGCGCTCCTCGGTAGGTAAAATGGCAAGCCCATAGCTCGTGCACAGAGAGAAAGGATTACTAATATTTAATCCACGTTGACTTAAATTACGACTTAATGAATACTCACTACTCTT
>JAWWEM010039555.1:0-13999 GCA_035582935.1 Ormyrus thymus
TATGGAGTATTTTTTGGCCATTTATGAAAAACTGGCCAAAAAATGCTCTGAAAATGTTTTCAATTTCTACCAGGGTGTTTAACGATTAAAATAGGCCCCCAGACATCGAAATAAATTGAAAAATGAAAAAAATTAATTACTTTCAATAGCATTTTCTTTCGTGAATCATATCTTTATCACAACATCAAAGATTTGACTTTTTAATTTTTTTTCAGTTCATCAAACGCAACTTTATAACATATATCATCACCCTCGTAATTAGATGCTAGTTAAATGTTTTAACAATTTTTTTTAATAGACCCTCTATCTTGGGGTACGAGTACCTTAACGCGTGGTAATTTTAATAATTCGATGCGAAATCGCAACAGCAGAGACGGGTACGCGTTGCAAACGCGAGGGAATATCGGGGGAACTTGTGGACTTCAATTTGCTTTCTGCACTATTTCCGTACTGATTTGTAATTGGAAAAACGTCAGGAGGAAGTGGCTGGCGTGCTTCTGACGCAATTGTTCGCGGTGTAAGCGCGTGCAGGTGTGAAAATACGACTGACCGCTTCGATAGCGGCGCGGAATTTCTGGATGAAATGATATTTTTAGCGAGTCGAAACAATGCAGTTTTTTTTTCGTTCTTGGGGAGCGTATTTGAAGGCACTCTCAGAATTTACAACAGAAGGTGCAGCCAATTCAATTGTAGCATTTATAGGCTAAACTAGACATGAATAAATGAAAAGCTTCCCTTCTACAAATCACAAAAATCATCAATTTTCTGTCCATCAGCTGCAAAATCTCCACTTCCTTCTCCCGGCTACCTCGCAATTTACACACAGAGAGTGAGAGAGTGAGAGAGAGAGAGAGAGAGAGAGAGAGCGGGGGGGCTAACTTTCGCGCCGCCGATGGCGAAAAGTTATTAGCTGCAAAGTGAATGTAATTCGCCGGTAAATGAAGCTATCATCTCCGCTCTTGCGGAAGGACTCGCATTGCGCGCGGCGCGTTTAACGCCGCTTAACTTTATAAATTCCTACGGATAAGCAACCCCCCCCCCGCCTCTCTGCGCGTCATTAATATACGGGCTGAAAGTCGGTGACAAGTTTAGATTGGCTTTAGGAGGCGCGGAGCTAACGAAGTTGCGTCTTTGTTTTCTTTGACGCGACGAGCGAGGTGAGCGGTGCGTTATTATCGCTCGACTTTCAATCTCCACAGGGAGAAGTGCCAGAGAGCCTCGACAACAAACGCTTTTTACGTACAAAAATTTCTATTTCGCAAGAGCAACGTATCGACAAAGAAAACAAAAAACGCACACTCCGCGTCCACGAGGCAAATAACGTCCCCGACGCCCCGGCCGCAACTTTCTCAACCGTCGTGACGTTCTCCCCCTCAGCGTCGACGGAGCTCTCCTACAAGACGGACGGCCTGCTGAAGCGAGCGGACCGGGCCCGGGAGCTGGGCAGCGAGCTGAGCCGCGAGGCCGACGAGCTGCGCCGCGAGCTGGAGCTCACGGCGCGCGACTGCGCCCCCGAGGACCGCTCGCTCTGCGCGGTGCTCGACCCCTCGGGGCTGCATCTCGCCCTCAGGCTCGACAGGGTAAGAGAGAGAGGGAGCTTTGGTTATTTAGACCGCGCGAATTTTCAACGGAACGGGCGGGAGGCTTTTGCGACGGCCGAGGAGGGATTCGAGAGGGGCTGAGTTTGAGGGCGAAGAGGCGAGGAACTGGTGGAGCGGGTTAATTCTTGGTTTTTTTAGTTTGAAAGTTCACTCGATGTTGATTTATGGATGTTTTTTTGTTTTTCTTTTTTCCTAACTTCAGAGACGAAAATATTTATTCTTTTTGTTTAATTTCATTCTGCGGAAAAATAGCGTTTTAAACAATTTCTTTGACATGAATTTTTATCGAGAGAATAAAAGAGACCTTAAGCCAACTCCCGCATTTATCGTATATTTAAAAAATACTCCCGAACGAGTTACGAAATCACGTTAAGTGGTCTACTTTTTACTTTAAACGATTAGTTTGAAATTGAATTTTGCATTTTTCAGCACCCGCACTCGGCAGCTTTTCAGCCGGTTCCGGGGCGATAAATCGCTCAGTATTCGAAAAGAGCAAAAGCTAAAGTTCGAAATTGCGGAAACAATATTGAATTTTTCAGTTTATACAATATGCAGTCCATCCTCGACCGAAAATACGGGGAGCGCAAAATGTCCGCCTCATGCTCGAGTGCATCTCGCGCAGAATTTCGAGCGTTCCGAAATCAAAGAAATATCTATTCCGCGATTACGTTTTAAGAATCTTCGCTGAGTCTGGCCATCTATTTTAAACAATTCTATTTCGGCGCGGACTTCGAGTCTTCAAAGAAATATTGCCAATGCGAGAGCGGATTCGTGCAGCCGCGGCGATATAAATCAATCTTATAGCATAAAATTCGTTATAGTTGCGTTGGTCAGAGAGCTTGGAATCAATGATGCTCGAAGAGAGGCGCCGTTTATATTTAGAAATTCAATAATAACGTTATTTACTTGCCAGAAAGAAAAGTTGTGTCGAAGAAAGTAGTGGTATTTGTTACAATAATATATACGAAATATTTGAAAATTTAATTTTAATTATAATCTATAGTTATATTTACATTTTTTTTAAATACACAAATGAATTTACAAGATATTAAAATTTATCCGTCCTTTCATAAAAGCCGTGCAATTAAATGTTTTAAACATAAAAAAAACTCTAATACACCAGTCCATAAAGAACTTAATAAAGTCTTAAATTAGAAAGCTCAATTACACCGCCAAGCTCATCCTTACGCATTAAAAAAGATCTCAGCCGCTTAATCTTCCCCATTTACGCCCTGCGAAGCACACTCCTCAGCTTGAACGGCGCTCCGAAAGTAAAGCGCAAAGAGCTTCAAAAAGAAAAAGAAAAGAAAAAAATCCTAATAAAATTCCGTCGCAGCGCCGTGCGATTGCCGGGCTCCTCCTCCTCCTTCCCGGCAGGAGGCTCGCCGTTAAGGGCCCTTATTACCGGGACGCACCGCGCGCCGCGTCGCCCAAGATCCTCGGGATTTTTCGGACGGCGGCGGCGGCGGACTATAAAGCCGAACGTACACGGCGAATATTCCGAGGAGCTCCGCGGCGCGCGTCGCCGAGAAAAGTGCGCTCTCCTTCCCCTCCCCCGGGGGAAATCGTCGCCGGGTCGAGGATAAATTACAGAAATTTTAGGAGATTGCCGACGGCGCCGGGAGCTGCCTTCGCCGCGCGGGACGGTTATGTGCCGAGGATGGGTTTGTGTTTTGAATTTTTCGAGCGGGATGCTCGCGCGCCGATGGAGATTTTTGTACGCAATGATTTTGTAATGTTTGGTTCGGAGGTAAGTGCGAGATAATTTTGTATAAAGCTGCTTTTCGAATATGGAAATTTACCTTGCAGTCCGAAGCGGTCGCAATTTAGATTCTTAATTTACAAAAATCTTCAATTTGTTATAGATTTTGCAGGAGTATAAATATCTAATTTTAAATATCTAATTTCGTACATTATTTAAAATAATTACCGCAAGTATTTAGCAAACTTAAAATTGTCAGATTTAACAGAGCCCTTCGTAGACCCTATCAAATACTCGCCATCATTAAAACCCCCCCTCCAACCTGAAGAATCAAAGCCCCCCGCCAAAAAACGAGCGGCTATCCAAAGCAGCCTCAAATTCGAAGAACTCCGAGTAAAAGCTCGCGCGGAGCTCCCGGAGCCGCTTGAAAATTCCTCGGCCGTCGTCGCGAGAAGTCGCACGGGGGTGGGCGAGGGGCGCGAGGGGGGAGGGGGGTACGTAAAGGCTAGACAATGGGGCATTGTCGACTTGCAGGTGGCCCGAGACGACCGGCTCCTACGGCTGCGAGCGGCGGGCAGGGAGAACTTGACGGAGGCAGGACGCCAGGCTCGCGGGGAGTACCTTTACGTTCCACATCACGTAGCCAGGACGACCTTAGAGGCGCGGAATCGTAAGTGATTTTCGTATATACCCGCGGCTGCAGTGAGCGTGAAATGTGTCGGACACCCCTCCCCCCCGCCGTTCCCGACCTCGCTTTTATTGAGTTTCCCTCAATGTGCTGCCAATTTTATGCTTCCTTTTTACCCTTCGACGCTTTAAAAGCGATGGGTGAGTGATTCTTTTATTTTTTTTTTTTGCTTCGATTGTCCTTTTTATTTTACCTTTCTTCCTAAAGATGGTAACATTCATGTTAGCATTTTCTTCAAAAACATCAAATAATATAGCTTATAAAAATTAAAGGATGACTATTACGATTAAAAACGAAGTTTCATCTAGCAAAGAAATCCTACGTAAACAAAGTTCTAAATCTTCATTCGAGCGTCAATGCACACAGAAGGCCTCCATCCAGCGGAAAGCAGCTCAAGAGCCGAAAAATTGCATTTCAATTCGAAAAATACAAACAGCCCCGCCAAAGCCCACCCCGTCGCCCGTAAAGCAAAAACCTCGAAAGAGAAAGCGTCAGCGCCGCGCGCGCGCGCCCGGGGCGTATCTCTTCCGTGCCGCGCCCGGGGCGATTACGCGCGCGGCGCTCATCGACGGGCGCGTTGTCCGGATTTTTACTTTTACGTCTTACTTTTCAGCGAGCGCAGCTCCGCTTTACGACGGCCGGCCCGATTGTCGGCTCGGGCGAGGAATTTCCGCGTCGGCGGGGATCTCGCGATTTTGCGGTTAATAAAAATTTGACACCGGGACTCTCCTCGTCGACGCGAGCTGCGTTTCGAACTTTGTGCTTGGGCTACTTCGGGTTTATTGTCAGAAAGTTAGATGCAAAAAGATCAAATTGCGCGGAGGGTTTATTTTACATTTTATTTGGAAGGAAGGACGAATATCTGCGTGCACTTCAGCTTCAGAATTCAAAGACTTTATCAAGGAGCCTTCTTGTCTGAAGCCCTCTGCGCTTCCACTCCGGTGCTGTGTACCGCAAGTCCCCTTGCGGGGGTCTTGAACCGCTTTTTCACTCCTAACAGGCTCGTCTACAATGTCCCTCCGCCTCCGGTCGATCGGTGACGTGTTCTTTCTCCCCCGTCAAGTCTCGGCTCCCTGGATGCAGCTCGCGGGAATTTCCCAATAAAGAAGGTGCGTAATTGCCGGCCGGTGGACACAGCTGGCCCATCTGCCCACGCTGTCGCGTGTATTTTTTACAAATTATTGATGAATGATCGCTTTGTAAATCATAGTAAATGAATAATTCTTTTATTATCAATGTGGATAAAAGCAACAATAACTTTGGATGATTTATGCTCGGTTATAAAAAGATCGATAGACTTGCAGCGCAATATTTGGGAGTATTATGAATCGTATTCAAAATGTTGGAATACTTCGCTAAATTAACGCTCGCCGCTCCGAGCAACAAAACCCTAAAAATACAGACCGAATGGAAAAGTATGTTGATAAAAACTTATCTTCATCAGGCGCGTTCACTCAATACCGAGACAAAAAGCTCGCTCATCCCCCCGTCGCAAAATCCACAACTTTCCCGCGGCAATTCCGGCCGTATCAGTCGGCAAGAAAAACAATGAATCACAGCCCGCCCGGCCCACGTAAAACAAAACAGAAACTTCGCTCTCTCTCTCTCTCTCTCTCTCTCTCTCCGTCCGGCTCTCCGAAATTCTTGCCCACGAGCGCCTCGCGGGGACTCGGAAATTTATTCAGCGACGAGACGTCCATCGACTCCGCGATGAATGCATAAACAGGTCCCCCGGAAACAGAGAGGAGAGACAACGCGGCCGATTGTCGCGCGGGCGACATCTGAATAAAGTCGCCACCCCCCGCGCAGAGAGAGAGAGAGAGAGAGAGAAAGGGAGTCGAGCGCTCTCGGGAGATAAACGAGCCTTTGCCGCGCGCGGCGCTGCGCACTTTTTTATAGAGACGGATGTTCGCGATGAAAAAATTCTCTGCATTTACTATCTTCCGACGCGGGGGATCTCTGGGAGGAGTTCGTTGGGAGATAAGCAGCTTCGGGAGTCTTGGAATTGAGTTTTGCGCGTCTGATGCTCTTTTTGGGTAGACTTCTAATGGCACAATAATGCGTTTCGCGTAAAACTACTTTTAAACTACGAAGCACTCTTTGCTCTTCTAATCACAGTATCGAGCGATGCATTGTCCGCTTATTGATTTGACAAAATTTTCATTTCCAATTGTATTTTAACATAGTAAATCATGTCATTGATAAAAAAAAAAGCAAAGAATCAACATCCAGAAAAAGCACCTAGCAAAAGAAACGCACGAGGAGCAAACAAATCGTCGTGTGTGATTTGTGATTGATATGGTGGTAGTGCATTGTTGACACATTCTGTCGCGTCTTACGTTTTCCTCGGCAAAGCTCACATCCTTTTTCCCCTTTCTAGTACCCCGCTAAATCCTCTCTCCGTTTTCCTCTTTCGCTGCGACTTGCTTTCCAGGGTGCCAAGTCTCCCGTCATTTTTCTGTTTATTTTCTTTTTTCTTCTTTCCCCCCTTACGCGAGAGCACTCTTAAAATCACGAGCTTATTTCAAGTTTACTTACGAGATCGCGGCACCTTTAAAATCCAAAATTATCGCCGTCGTCCCGTAAAAACACTATCAATTAACCTCCTCGAACACAATGAGCGCCCGGCAGCTTGCGCAACGCTTTCCCGAGTCTCCTCGTTATTCCCCCGGAGCACAGACACCCTTCGCTTCACTTACGTCGGCGCGCTTCCGGTGCATAGAAATCCGCGGCTTATCTCGACGAGGCAAGGAGGACCGACTCGGGGCGCGTTCCCGAGAAGATAATGCAAAATAAATGCAGATGGCTGGAGTCGCTTTTCGCGAGGGTTCTGTCGGGGGAGGGGGGGGGTTCGCTCGGGGAAGAAGTGTTCGATTGCGGAAAACGAGCGCGGGGGGGCGGAGGCGTTTCGCGCTGGTTCTCTTGGAAAATATTTTTTACGGGGTGGAGTTTGAGACGCGGTGTCTTTTATAGTCGTTCCCGATCGTCTGTGTGTGTTGCTGACGTTCTAAAAACAATGTGTTTCTTGTTTTTAAAGAGTCGCGGCAATAACCTCAGTTTCAGTAAGAAACTTTTTACAGCGTTATTTTGACCGGAGAAAGAACTTTATTTATGTATGTTCTACGAGAGAGCTGTATAACAGAAGAAACAAACAAAACCCCTTTCCCACAAGCTAACTTTCCCTCCCCCCAACCCAAATCCACTCCCCACCCCCCAAAAGAAAGCCCGAAGCCCATCATAAACCGTCTGTGAAATCCGTCCGCAGTGATCCGTCGCGAGATAAGCACGGCGCGAGCCAAGGTGTCGGACGAGGCGCGCGGCATCGAGGCGAGCGGCTCGGACCTGTCGAACCAGCTGGACGCGGCGCGCCGGATCACCGGCCAGGCGCTGCCGTACGTGCGCGCCTTCGAGTACGCGAGGTGGTTCGTCGGATTCGGTATGATCGACTGCTCTTTATTCTTTTGCTAACATGCTTCTCGATTGATCCCGCTCGCCGCCTGGCCTCGAGGCGGTCGAGGGAGCTGAGCAAACTGTTCGTCGACGGGGGGGTGGAGGCGTCTGGAGAGCGTCGCGGATTGCATTTCTAGAGTGGACTTCGGCATATTCTATTTCCGTTAAATTAATCAATCGACGTCCCGTCGATGAATCCGCCGAGAAGTAACTCCAGTAACGCGAAAGGGCCCCCGACCCTCTCCTCGCCGAAGCACCCCGAAAAGAAAGTAAAGAAAAAACAGAAAAGAAGGCGCCCCGCTCCGTCTTCCGCATGGTGAGTTAACGTTCGCGGGTCTAAACGCGTGTCTGTCTGTGTGCCCCGCGGGTTCGACGACCCCTCGTTACAACCCAGGCGCGGCGATGTGCGTGCTGCTCGTCTGGCTGCTGCTCTTCGGGGCGCTCTGCTGTCGCTGCGGATCCTCGGAGGAGAGAGTGCGCCCGACTCTTTTGTGGTGAGTAACCGATGATCGATACATCTCGGCGGCCCCCCCCCTCCCTCTTCGAATCGTTTTCGGATCTCTGCCGCTCTTCGCGCCGGACGGCGGATTTTCTCTCGCGACTTGCGGCCCTTTTTTGAAGACGTCGCGAGTGAAGTTATAATCCGATTCTTGATTAATGAAATTCGATTTGGTAAAGAAAAGAAGGACCGCTCGCAATTTTTTGTAACTTTTCGCGGCGAGATTGAATATTCTCGATGAATAAAACATTTCGTTGAAAACTTTAAAATTAGAGGCTTCGACAATTGTTTGAGAAACGTCCGCTCGAAATTTTGAAGTCACTCCAACTTGCTAGAAATACGATTATACCGAATTTGAAACGCATCCAAAGTTTCCCACTCAAAATTCATGATATATTTGTAATGCAAAATTACGCGCACAGCGAAATCACTAAACAGAAATTCTCCCCGCATCAAGCGCCGTAGCTAATCTACATTCTGACGATCGGACTGACCCGCCGAAATAAAGCTCCTCCTTCTACCTCCCCCCCGTCGTCTCCTCTCTTCCAGGTTCGCCTTCCTGAGCTGCATCGTGTCGATGGGCCTGTGGCTGGTGCTGATGGCGGCGCTGACTCTGGCCTCCCACGTGGAGATGGTGCTGTGTCGGGCGCTCGACGACCCCGAGTACCGGGCCGTCGAGGCCGTCCTGGAGACGAGGGTCTTCCTCGGCCGGCGACTCAGCGTCCCCCTCAAGGACCTCTTCGAGTGAGCGATCCCCCCTCCCCTCACTTCCTTTTTTTCTTTCTTCGGCTTCCGAGGAGCTAATCGACCCGATAAACGAGGGCTTCTCTCTTCTTAGTCAGATTTTTCATGAGGCTGGGATTTTATTGCTTATTTCGAAGTGGGTCGAGTGGCCGATATTCGATTGCAATTTATAGAGAAAAGAGTTTCCAGATGCTTTAAGTTATCGAGGCTTCCGTTCGAAGAAAGTATTTTAATTATAGCACTTGCGGACTATTACAGGGGTGGTGAATTTTTTTTCTTTCTTTTTTTTTGACTTTACTGCTGTGTTTAGAGTTATGGTTCAACTGTAAATGCGGGATTTAAGTAGAAAGGATCGCAATCCTACTAAATTCATTTCAACCTGAAGTATAGTAAAAGTCAGCGGCACCTTCGTAGCACATAAATACTGTTCCAAGAACTTTCGAGCATCAACGTACAATTGAATTTCCACTTTATATATATTTTTACTATACCGTCCTGCTTAAACATTTTATTTTCCCAATAATACGCGGTGTAATTTTACGCCTCGCGACAATTAATCAGACGTCACTTGATTATTACACTTAAATATCGTAAACGAAAACACGTCTTCCCGGCAGCAAATGCGAGGAGCACGGCGCGGTCGACTCGGCCTTCCAGCTGGACAACTCGCTGAAGCTGGAGCAGCTGACGGCCCACTGGACCTGGACGGGCCTCACGCGGGCCTTCCCGCGAGTCAGCGTGGACCTGACGGGCCTGAGGATACTCTCGCCCAGTCTTCGCGAGCGCCTGCAGAATTTGCTCTACGCGAGCGGCGCCAATCTCACCGAGCACAGGATAATGGTGAGCGACTCCGGCTTGCGATCCCGGCGCTAAGTGAAATGTTTACGTTTTCGAGGTTGCATTGATTGTTCTTGAAATTTCGAATGAAAGAATGCTCCTTTGTTAATCCTTATCAACTCAGTCATCTGTCCTCTGCAGAGGACAGATCATTACATTTATTACTTATATAATACTGTAAAGCATATTTCGAGGTTTAAATGCTTAATTAAGCTTCAGTTTTCAAATAATCAAGTAATTATGTGCAAATGAATGTTAGACTTTATGAATTTTTACAAAGATTAAAATCAAATAATTATAAACCTTTTCAGATGATCCGGTTTAAGAGCAATCCTGTACAATTTTAGAGCTTTCTACTTGTAATCAATTCTTTTCCTATCTCACGGTTAGATTGTCCCAAATTATAAAGTAGTCCCAATTATTGACATCCCTAGAATGCATTAAAAGTTTAACTAAAATAACATTTTTGCTAAAATATTTAATGCAATACATTCTTTCTTAAATAATAAAAAATCATGACTGAAAGGGTTAACAAATAAGAGTATAAAAGCCCGATTTACCGCGCGTCTAAAAATATTCCTCCCCACAAGGCACTTCCCAACGCTTTCAATAATCAAGGCAAAAAATAAAAAACAACCAATTCCAACAGATCCAAGGCCCGATCCTGAACAAGGACCTGAACGCCCTGTCGGACCAAGTGGAGAACGTGGCCCGTCAGCTGACGGACCGTCGCACCGCGCGCAGCTTCCAGACGATAGCGGCGCAGATGCGCGACCTGCTGTCGCGGCGCGTCAAGCCCCTGATGAAGATGCAGGACGAGCTGGTCTACCAGCTGGCGACCCTCGACCTCCTCGTGCAGCCGCTCCACCGACGGGTCAACCAGTCCCTCTCCCACCTGCGCAGCGTCCAGTACTTCATCGACAATCAGGGGGAGAAGATTGGACAGCTGGTCAGTCCGAGGGGCAGCGGGGGGGAGGAAAGTCGCGCTAATGTAATTGCCCCGCCCGCGTCGTGCGTTCCGTTTAATTACGGGGAAGCGTGCTCGGGTTATTAAGATTCGCGGAATCCATTTGGAAATTGTGTGGCTACTTGTCTTCAACGTCGGGCTGGATAGATCGAGTGTCCGTTTCGCGTAGTTCTCTTTTTTTTATATACTTTTTAATAATCGTAATTGCCTTTTTTACTGATTATCGTCGGCTTCTGTTTAGAAAGCGAAAGCCTACCGAGACAGAATGGGAAGCTACTTGGACCAGTGGAGGGCTCACGTGTTAACGGAAATGAGCTCCGGAGTGGCAAAGTGTCGACCTCTCTGGGACGTTCTTCAAGGCATTAAGCTGCTTCTCTGCAGTCACATTCTAGGTCCTTTGGTACGTAGTCCTTCTTTTTCGCGGTAACCCAGTTTTTGTTTTGAAAATTTTATTCGCTTTCTAAGAAAACGCTACTTTTCACCAATGAAACGTTTAGCCAACATTCAATTTTTTCAATAACGTTAATTTCGTTTCAACCGAACTTTCATCGAACATATCCAATCAAGTCGACCCAACTGACCTCAGCCGCCCGAATGCTTACAGAACGGATATTGGTTCGCCACTCTGATCTGCGTCGCGACGCTGCTGGTCTGCACGCCCTCGGCTCACAAGCTCGCCTCCAGCTACTGGAGGCAGACCTCCCACAAAGGATCGGTGCTGTTGCCGTCGAGGCAGTGAGTGTTCCCCTCTCGATTTATCCCTCCGCTCGAAAGCTCGCTTTTTCATAATTCGAATGCTTCTCTCTTCCTCCAGGGGCAGTCCGGATACAGTCGTCATGGCGCGAGAAACGTGGCGGACGCCGGAGTAAGTACGGCGCGGGGAATTATATTTTTATCCAGTCATTTTTATAAGGCTTTAAAATTAAATTAAATAATAAGGCTTCTGCGCGCTCGTTTAATTAATAACGTACAAATAAGGTTTTATTATTCATTGAGAATACATGAAATAATACTTTTGTTTCCGGTATGATGAAATTAATGTTACTCGTTACTACTTTAAAATAGGTCTCGATGAAAGATGATGTTTGTTTTCAGTCCTCCGCCGTCAATGGACAGTTGGTGATCCATTCGTCGCTGACGTCGCGTCAACCTGTTTATAAGCCTGCCAAAGAAAACAACAAATAAATATAAAATAGCTCTAAGCTACGTTACCATTAAGCGTACAGCAATTTAACAGTTTCTAGTGTAATTGACGGTATTTTAAGTCTTATCTTTTTATTGAAACTACGTTTTACGAGACTTTCAAAAAACAATGTCGCAGCACGTCCATTACAATCGCTTTTCTAATAGTGTTCTCTGCCATTATTATTTGTGATTATGTCATTATCTCGTACGCGTCAAGGCATACAAGCAAGTGTGACATCATTTTTCTCATTAAACAATAAATGATACGTACTTCGTTTTTAACATTGCGTGCACTTAATTCATCTAAAACACATCCAGTTTTACAAGTACATATCAAAGAAAAGGATGAAAAAAAAAAAAAAAAATAATCTAAAAAACAACTTAGCAATTTTCCCATTCCACCCAAAAGGCTCAATCCAAAATCCCAAACAGCCGAGAAGCTCGGCCGATCGGCGCCTCGCTCTCCTCGCCTCTCGCTTACCTTCGCCTGCTCAGGCAATGGAGACGCTCGCCGCGGCGCTGGCCTCGCCGACGGAATTGTTGGCGATGCAGTGGTAGGTGCCGACGTGGTGGCCGCCGAGCCGCGACAGCTGCAGCCACGAGCTGCGCATCAAGGCCTCCGGGCCCTCGTTCGTGCTCACGTCCGCGTCCTCCAGCTCGTCGTCTGCGTCGCAGTTGGAGCTTTTTAAGCGCTGATTAAAGCTCCCCTCCCCCCAGCGGTAATCGAGCTTCGTTTGGCAGGTGAAGGTGGGGGGAGGTGGGCAGATTTGGTTGGGATCGCGGAGAGGATGAGATGATTTAGAAGCGGTCGGAGAGGATTTTATGTTGGATCGCGGTGGGCAGCGTAGAAAGCTTGCATCTTAAATTTAGCAAGCTGATATGATTAGGGCGGTATGAAGTTTAAATTTATAGATTGGTCTCAAATGAATTAAAATTAATCTCGCTTGAATAACGTTGTCGGCTCTCGCAGAAATTAATTATGACTTATTTTTGGGCTCCATAAATTAATTTAATTATACAATATAAAAGCGTATATAATAATTTGGATAATGTTCAAATAAAGTGACTTAAATTTGGCAATGAATGCTGCAACTTAATAATTATAAATAAGCTTTCAATGTTTGTCGCAAATCAATAATAAATTGCATACGTTTTACGCACCATTGCTCTGAAATCTATATTTAAAACTATTTATGACATTAATGGTTGTTTAATTAACTGCAGTTATTTTATTCACTCTTGTATATATAATAAGCTCGAATTTCGACTGATCCACGAAATTAATAAATTTTAAAATCGAAACTAAAATTCATTAATTGAAGCCATAACCGTCCCAAAGTGATTTAATAAACTCTCTCGCCCCAAAGACTCGTTCTACCGTTCAATCTGAAACCACGGACACTCACCAGGCAGCCTGAGCACCGTGTTCCCGTTGTCCGCCACGAACTCCCAGACGATGTCCGGCACGGGGAAGCCCGTGACCTCGCAGCCGAGCGGCACCAGCTCGCCCTCGTCGGCGACGACGTCCTCGGGCGGCGTGAAGATGGCGGGTCGGCTCGGGCAGGGCCCCAGGTGCATCAGCTTCAGGCCCGAGCCCCTCGCTCGCGTCGCCGCCTCGTGCAGCTCGCAGGAGCTCTGGTACGTTCGGCCGTTGCTGCCGCAGGCCGGGCCCGGCTCCATGCAGATGCAGGTCGCCTCCGGCGTGTCCTGCGGAAGGCGGACACGGCGGGGAAACGTTGAAATTGCGTACACTGCTTTCGAGGAATTTTCGGGGAAGTCAAGCGAATGTTTTGTTTGAACAGTGACTTCCGTTTGTTTAAGAATTGAACCTGTTGGTCGACTTTAATGATTGTCCGAGAACGCGCCAACAAATCGCGATTACGTGCGTGATTCGAGATAATCGGTTATGTTCAAATACGCAAATGT
The DNA here is from genome assembly GCA_035582935.1 of Ormyrus thymus. Taxonomy (NCBI): domain Eukaryota; kingdom Metazoa; phylum Arthropoda; class Insecta; order Hymenoptera; family Ormyridae; genus Ormyrus; species Ormyrus thymus. The sequence continues at coordinate 13,600 of JAWWEM010039555.1, forward strand.
ATGTATATTAAATGAATATGTGTTCTAAGCTGCGTAATCATTGATCAGTATATTAATATTAATTATTAGTAAGCGTTTATTATTTTTACATCCTATTTTCGGATATTGAGGTATTAAATATTAAATTAAAATATAAGTAACAAATATAATAGTTATAATTTAATAATACTGACGCATTTACAATTTATTCAATTAAGTATCAATTCAAACGGCATAGCGTACGTTTAAAACGCTTTAAGCACGTTTCTTCGATAAAGCAGAACCCAAGAAAAAACCACATTCGCCGCTGCTCCTTTTAAACCCTTCAAATTTCTCAGTAAGCCGACGTCGAAATCTTTTCCGCTTCCCGAGACTTCCTCGAGAGCGGCTGATTTAAAACTCGGTCAACGCGCGGGGGGGG
>JAWWEM010039566.1:0-93990 GCA_035582935.1 Ormyrus thymus
AGGATAGTGCAAGTTTGTCCTTCGATTACGATAGAGTATACTAATTTTTAATGAGATATTTTTCTCAGTGTACAGAGATAAAAATATCAAGTTTTGAGCAATAAGAAACGAGCAGAGTAACGCTGATATGATTCCAGGCAATGCTATTTGGAGAACTCAGCTTTTTATATAAAGCAGAGCTTGTAGTCGCGTCCGAGCGTAATTAAAAGTGTAGAAACATTACAAAATAAGCGAAACACTAGAAATTCCGCCGGTTGTGGTTTTCCACGTACATCTCGTTAAAGTTCACATTTTCAACTCTTCATCAGAATTGATTTCTCGACGCGAAGCAGCGCCCGACGAGGGAAACTTTTTGTTCCCATACGTAAATACTCGCACACAGGCACAAGAACTACGCCATAAAGTAATACGTTAATAAACTCGCCCCTCTAGCTTCCGAAAATTTTCACGTATATTAATAGGCTCGTTGGGATTGTTTTGAACTTTATGAAAACAGCACCCTCTCTCTTTCTGTCACTTGAATGGCTTCCGTCCCCCGTCCGCCTTTTCCCCTTGCGTGTATCCGAACAAGTCCAGCCGGAACTTTATTCTTTTCAATTTACAAATATTTTCTTCTCTTGCCGGTCGTAATTTTATTTGCGTTCGCGAGTTTTCAAAGGTAGCTCGAGATTTGCGGGCTTTCGCTCGTGCAAGCTTGAGCTGGCAATAATTAGTAACGGAATCTCGACAAGTATTAGGCTGTAATGAATAACTGGGAATTTCAATATCGACTTAAGTAACGCTAAAATAGCGCGTGGGCTGATTTTATCAAGACAAGATAGAGTTTTCTGTAACGAAATGAAAAGTCTCGGTCCGGGACGTTATCCTCTGAAAATCCTGATTTGAATAATAATCCTTCGCCAGATTCAGCCCCGCAAACACTCCTCTCCAGGATTAGGCAGTGAAGTCGAAGAAGAAAAAAGCGTTCTCCTTCAGTCGGACAAAGTTTTTGAGGTCTATTTATAGCCAGGCAGGCGACGGCGGCGGCTGCGGCGGGAGACTCTCCGAAATCCGCGAGCGACGCCGCTTTAACGCCGCGGAATATGCATTAGCTCCGCGAAGCGAAAATTCGCGAGATAAAGCGATGTTAAGTTGATTTACGTAATGCACTTTGCGATTAGCCCGTCGAGTGATACAGCGGAAGGCGCGCTGCCGCTTAAAAATGCCCGCACGCGCCCCCGCTGATAAGATTATTCACTAGTTAGCGGCGGGAGTTGCAATTTCTTAGGCGGAGGGAGGACGAGTCTAACTCCTCGTGGCAGTCGGCCGGAAGAGATTTCTCGGGGATTCGATTGATGCTCTGCTGCCTTTTTTAGTTTAGCTTTTTTGCTTCAGCGGCTGAACTAAATCTTTCATTTGCAGGCGCTTAAGAACTTGATAAAATTGGCAAAGTAAAATTAACTTTGAAAAATAAAAAAGTTTCTGCTTCAAATAGAGTTAATTATTTATCACTGACTTGAAATAAAATGCTTGGAAAATATGAAAATAGTATTCAATGAAATATAAATATGCGGTCTAAAAGGGAAAAATTTACTCGCTTTGTAAAACAGAAATATGCTATTTGAAAACTTTCTAAACCAGTGAATAACATCCGCGTATAAAAGCGAGTTACAGAGCAGAGATTGAAAAAAGGAGAAAATTAAAATGATACACACTTATATCACGTAGGTACATTTTATGCACATCCCTAGAAGCATTTTTCATTTAGTTTATCACAGCATTCAGATGGTAGATTTATGATGAAGTGCTTTTATTCATTACCGTAAATGAAGGTTCACTTTTTTATTACGAGTATTTTATTTTTATCTTGCTTTCTTGTGTTTCTCATTAAAGAAAAGTATGCCGAATGGCGTAAAAATGCAATATCAAAGACGGAACTAATGCACGAGTTAATGAATAAGTATAAAGATAAAATAAAATGTATACGTAACGAAGTATGATCTATAATGAGTTGGCAATAATATTCTTTAAAAATAAATGTCCTCTTGCTCTGGTTAAATGCAAGTTGTCAGCATCTAATAATGAAAAGGGTAAAAAAATGCGAGTGACGTGGCAAAATTTTGAACGTCACGAATTTCAAGCTCGTGACGAACGCGCAAAGAAAAAGAAGGTGCAGCGCCGAGGAAAGGAAGAAAAAGGGTGTGCAGGCGAGAGGCGGAAGTAACCGTTTCTCGACAGCAGGTTCGTTCGATTTTCCAATAATATACAGCGTTAAGAAAGACTTAAAATAGCCTACTTTGGATGCCCCTTTACGCCCGCATTCGAAATGCGTTTCCTCCCTCTCCAGTATTTAAGGGAGAAACGGGCTGCGGATATCGCGACTTACAAACTCGGGGAGAAGCGAATTTCGCCCCAAAGGTTCCACGACCTCTGCAGCAGCGGTGAGCGCGCGAGAAAAATAATTTCAAACTAGGTCATCGAAAAGCTCCTTCTTCCTAGCCGGTATTATATAGAGCCGCGCCGACACGCGCTCGCGCAAGCGCGCATAAGAATATATCCGAAAGTTCCGCGCGCGAAATATCATCACGCCGCACGACGATCGAAGGAGAAGAAGAAGAAGGGAGAGAGAACGTAAGAGGGTTCGCTCTCTGGAAATATACTGCCTGGGAGCTCGGCCTTCGGGAATTTGCAAGGAATTTTCCATTCTAATTGAATTATTGATATTTATAGCCTGGCTAAACTTTGTTTTTCATGCTTTGCTCTCGCTCCAAATTCTTTTTTCGATAGGTCCCGCCGGACGAGAATTATTCAACTTGCCAACTTTCCAATTGTTTTTGCCAGTTTCAGCCGATGCTTTAAGCGAAATCTAAACATTTTTTCACTTTGTTCGTTGTCACTTTAGCCTGTAGATTAAAGTAACGAGCGCCGATCCATTTATTCGAAAAGGCGTTATTGATTTGCCAAGAAAAACGAGTTATTCCTCGCACATTTCAAAGTTAATCGAATAGAAGAATCCGGGCCATCATATCGACATGAATTACGCAAAGCATTTATTCGCTCCGGCACGCACCTCGAGAAAGTATTGCGGCCGGAATTTTTATAATGCCCGTAGCTCAGTTTCCGAGTTGGAAAAGTGCGCATAATATTTTAAGCTACGGAGCCTCCTCGCATTATTTTGACGATACTTTTCGTGACTGATAGGCATAATAGACTGGTCGGCGAAAGTGGCGCCAAAATGGGAGAGATAAAAAAGGTGAGCGAAGTGAAAAACACGTGAGGCACGAAGAGGGAAGAGGAAGAGAAGTAGCGGCAGCAGAAAATCCCCCTTTTGTCGGGAGAGAACGAGAAGTCGTTGCACGAAAAATCCATACTTACCATCATCGCCAGAAAATATACGAGCGAATCATCCCCCGAGCCATTTCTCTCGATAAATCCACCGATACAATCCAAAAGGGCAAGAAGAAAAAAGAGAGAGAAGCGCAAGTCCTCGTACGTACGCCGCTCATCGATAATACAGCTTCGGGATATGGAACAAAGAGACGCGCGCCAGAAAAATTAAAGCTCGGAAAGGGGAGGAAAAAATAAACGACGATCGAGCGCCATTAGTGTGACTCGATTTTCTACCTCATCCCTCGCCTCGTCCTCTTAAACGCGATTACGCGTCCTTTCGAACAGAGCTGCTTTCGCCCCGTCGCCCGAGTCCTTTTTTAATTACAATCCTTGATGCTTCAAATTTATTCGCTTTTCAAGCCCCTTCAAATTTTCCTACTTCATTTTCCGCATTTTCCCTCGGCAAACTCCCAACTTTTTACTGACGAAATCGATTTTTAATCAATTACCATTACATTTTTAAATCCACGTGTCCAAAACTCGAAATTTTAAGTTTATTTATGGCCCGTTTCTCTCCAATTCAGAGTTTGCATTTAAACATTGAAAAAATGAATAAAAAGCCGAGTCAATTTATTCGTAGAATAAACTTATAGTTTTTTCCATCAATATCTGCGGTTTTATAAATATTTATTGGTAAATCATCGATTTAAAAACTGCAAGCCATATCGCACAATTCGTTGACCACGTCATAGCAAATAGATAAACAATGAAATGCCAAGGCATTTAGAGAATACATCGTTTTTCATGTTAATAAACAAATGGATTTTTGAATGTCGGGCTAAAAAAGCGTAGAAAAAAGTAATTGCACTGCCTTGGGCTCGAACGATTCTCGTCGAGCAAGTCAAGGTAAAGGAAGAATTAGCGCGAGAAAAGCGAAAATGTTGTCTTTGGAGCAGAAAAAGTGTAAACTAAAGCCGTAAAATAGGATAGAAAAGGTCAGATCCTCGCAGAATTTGGGGCAAACAATAAGGAAAGAGCGGAGCAGAAATAACGTTTAACGAAAATTTTGTTTTTGCTCGTTAGGTTGGCCTAAGAGTAGATAAGGACTTATCTGGCCAAAGCCTTAATAAATCGCTTTATCTCTCTCGCCTCCTCCCGAGCACTCCACTCCGTCTTTCTCCCACGCGCGCGTGTAATGGGCGTCGCGTGAGAGATTCGCGAGACTCTGCTGACGCGATCTAAAAAGACGCTCACGTTATAACGAGAGAGAGAAGGCAAGTAGCTGAGCCGCACTTTTCTTGCATGTTTCAGGGATCGATGGCCTGAGAATGATGGAGCTGGTGATACCTCAGTACGTGGTGCGCGGACAGAACGTAAGGCTCGAGTGCAACTTCAACCTGGACAACGTGACCCTCTACTCCGTCAAGTGGTACAAGGACGGCAACGAGTTCTACCGCTACGTGCCGAGGGAGAAGCCGCCCGTCCTGGTCTTCACCCTGCCCGGCGTCACCGTCGACGTAAGTCCATTTTCGCCTCGGACACCCGCTTCAATCTCAAAGCCGAAAAACTCGAGTAGATATTCATGGCGGCGCCGACAGAGATCCATGGGGTGATATTGTGCAGATTCGCAGGCGCACGCGTACGCAGCCCTCTCAATAACTCTCGCGCAGAGGAAAACGGGGCTCTCCTCCAGCTCGGGAGGTAGTTTGATAAGAGTCTGCGGCCGGCGTATGCGAGCGCGAGGCTCCGCTTTCCAGCGAACGGCGATGCGAACGCGCGGGAGTGTAGATACCGAAAAGGGAGAGAGAGTCGGGACGAGCGTGACGATGACAATGGAACCCGTCGTATATTACGCTTATTATATTCCGGCCCGATTCTCTGCACGCGCTCGCCTTCTATTGAGTATATACCTTTCCTACGTCAACATGATCGTTCGCGCTGGAGATACTTTAAATTGATAGGAGGGGAGTAGCCGCGCTTCTATCTCCGAAAATATTAATTGCATTGTTCTCACGGCCGCCCCGGTTATCCGATACACGCTCCAGATTTCAGGGACCTTGGGCCGCTTCTTCCATCATTTAGCTCGCTCGTAAATCGTTTATTCTCCTCGCTCGACGCCTACAAACGCTCGATTCTACTTTATTTTTTACCAATTTTATGCTTCTCCGGCCTTATCCGTTTATTGCAGCTAATCAAGCGTAACTTTCAAACTCGAGCATTAATTGCGTTATCCATCTTCGTTAGCGCCATTCTTTAGATACTATTAAGCGAGTTATTGTATTGAAAATAGCTTCATAATTCTCTCGGCGCGTAAAGAAAAATTACTGATATTGACCTTTGCATGAGATGCAGCCATAAAATTATTTTCTTCACGGTTATTATCGCGTACCGAGCTGTTTAATATTTTTCTCGGATACTGCAAAAACATTGTATATGATGATTTGATATTCTATTTATTCTATCAATAACCAAATTCAAATGTCGTGACCTCTCCGGAAACTTTTTTACTAAATTAACTATCGTCCTCATCTCTTCCAATTTTATTTCTTTATTGCTTGTTGACATAAAACTTTGACGAAAATTATAAATAATGAACTATTTTAAAGGATCTATATTTTTGACCGTAACGAGCATCGTGAAAACATCGCTAAATAAATATTGAAAATAATCGCTACCGCCTTTCGCGATAATCCGTCCTCGTTCCTGCCAACTAACACCGAGCAGGCATTGCGCACAAAAAAAGAAAAAACGACGAAATCCTGGCAAAATCGTCCACCTCCAGCGAAATACATTACCGTCTTTCCGCAAAAAACTCGGCAAACACACCTCGTAGGAAAAAGCAGCTGGGGAAAAGTTTCCGAGACTCTAATAACTCAGTCCTCAAAAATTTTAGCAGTAAACAGAGCGACACGCGAAGAAATCCTTGAGCAAACCTCCGAAAAAGCTCGGGGCTCGTTATAATTACTCAGGTTTAGAGCTGGCAAAAAGGATAAGACAAAGTCAAAGGCAAAGGCTCCCGATGAAAGGTAAAGGCGCCAATTATCGTGATTGAATTAACAAGTCAGATCAGCGCCCCCGTTAATTCGTACAAATGTATTTACTCTGCTTCCCCCGGCGCTTTGCCCAACTAACGTTCCGGATATCTACGTATATATATATACGTATGTATAGCGTGATTAATACGCGTTTCGGTGGCTTATTAGTCGGAAGCAAACCCTCGCTTAACGTCTGCTCCCCAGACGATTTGCTGCAGCTATCCCTTCTCTCTCTCTCGCTCCGGTCGTCATATCACGGTGGGTGCTCGCTTGGCTCTGGCCGTAAAGCGCGTCGCCGAGCTGGGGTTAACGCGCCCGAGGGGCCAAGAGAGCCCGGATTTCATGAGTACGGCACCGCTCGGGTTATAAGGGCTTGAGCCATCTTGCTGATGATTTTCCAGTTTCGCACTCGCTCCTACCCGCCCGTCCCCCTCTCTGGCTGCTTTTTAGGAAGCCCGCTTCCAGCGAGCCGCCTCTCTGCGTGCTTTTATTTCGACGAGCCTTTCATTTATCTCAAACATATTTCCCAATGCTCAAACTCCCGAAGATGAAAGTTTTTCAATTTTACAAAATAAACTGCGAATAATTAAGTTTCTTTGGAGTAGAGAACGTTTCGTTTTAATGAAATTAGTTTTTAAGTTAAGGCGACATATTTATTAAAGGTATGAATTTTTCAAAGATTACATTTTTAAAGAACACTAATTATTGATTGAACAACAATTTTTTAAATCAAATTAAAGCTCGAAATTAAGTATTTGAGTATACATATTTAATATTATTGATCATTTATTAGAAAGGTTACAAGTTAGAATACTAAAAATTATTACCAAAAACAAATTTGTGGAAAAGAATGATCCAATGAATATAAAACAATCTTTTTCTTATGAAGCTATAACTTATCACTACAATGTTATAAAAAAATATGTACTGTCAAAAGGACACACATACTAGGAATAGGAGTATTAAGTTGCCAAAAATAACTAAAATGGTTAGCCAAAAGAGTAGTTATATAGAAGTTATTAGAATTTTCACTGATCTGCCAAATGAGTTAAAAGGCTTAAAATTTAGTAAAAAGACAATAAATAATAAATTAAAAACATGGATCAAATCTAAATTTTAATTGTCTTTTTAGTTAAATTGCATTTATAAATTATACATAATGTTTTAACGTTGAACCTTTTCATAGTATAAAAAGTGTAATAAACAAAATGTTTAATTATTACTCTGTAAATTTTTTTTGTGTGTACCAGACCTATGTACAGATAAATATAATTTACCTCTATACGATTTTTACACTTTAACCTATATTAATAATAGGATTAATACGGATGTAAACTGGTTTCAATAAATAAATAAATAAATTTAGTAGTTTCCGAATATGCATTACCAAGACTCGCTGTAAGCTTATGTAATTTAGCAGGACTTGGAACTTGCACGTAATTCCTCTCTAATATTAATTAGTAAATCCGAAACATTAATTATATAGAGAGCATTGAGAATTTTTGAGCGTATAAAATGACATGAGCTTAGCAAATGAAGGGTATTTTAGTCACCGTAAGGAAAATTGATAAACTAGGAGGAGACGCGCAGAGATAGATGTAAATTTGCTAAAAGAGCTGGCTTGTCGGAATAGTGCCCGAATTATTAAAGCGACAATCATGCTGTTCCGGATGAAAGTTTTACTAGGAAACATTAATGGACTTTTCGTGTATATTCTAAATTCGTTTATCAGCAAAAGTTTAGCCTTTTGAATAATTGAATTATCGTCATTTTGAAAGACTGAAATAGAGGAAAGAAATAAGTTAAATTGTGAAATGTAGGAAGATGTTGCATTGGAAATGAAAAAGAATGCATTACTTTCACTTTGGCAGTTTTAAACTTTTGATCATTCGATATTTATATATGTCGACCAAAACTGTAAGCCCTTTGGAAATACATTAAAGAGAAATAAAATTTATAAAGATATTTAATTAAATTTTGGAATTTTTAATCAGTACATATGAATGAATAAGTCGATAAAATTTTACAGTTTCAGTCATCAAAAAAGAGTTGATAAGGAAAAGGTATTGGCGTGTGTCATCAGTAAATTTAAAAATTATTATAGTAATTGTTTTTCATTAGCGTAAAAACTTATTGGTTCAACTAGAAAATGTAAAATGAAATTTCGTTTTCTGACATAATAAATAAAAAGTTTTTACAATAATTGCAGACTGATTTTAATCAAAACCAATTTTAAATAATAATAAATTTAATTATTTTTTCCAGTATTGACGACTAAAGACTTAATTATAAATACTAATTAATCGAAAATGTGAAATTTTCAAATGACTCGGATAAAAATGACTTAGAGAATTGCATAGTATATTTTTTTTTAATATAAATTCGCTAACTTCGTTGCATTGTCGAATTACAAAACACAATATTTTCTGCTCTTAATTAAGTAAATGTCTCGTTTCATATAATCAAAATTATTTTAAATTCATAAAATGCAAATTTCAAGTTGGTATTAATATTTTTTTAATTTTTGCAATAATTAAATATTCATGATTAAATTTACATATGCACCCCAAGGTTTAGTCTTGTATAAGCAGCTGTAATCAATTTGGGCTTTCGCGCTATTATATCAGTAAGCTTATTATTAATCGTAGTTCAACCTTTATAATAATTTTCTGGCAATTTCAAGAGCCAGTGATATTATCTGATCAACATCAATAATTTTCGGATGGAAAAAATTGATGGAAGATTTCGTTTTTTGAAAAACACAAATCACCACAACGACACATTTACTAATCAGGTCAAGTTGACAAAACTCGAGAACAGAGCTAATTATACAGAGCCGCGTAAGCCGGCTGTTTAGTTCGCTCGACGACTCAATATTGACTCAAAAAAAGGAGCCAATTACAGTGGCTCGAGTACGTAATGCATACCGGAAGCGAGAAGAAACTCGAGCAGAAAAAAGAGGAAAGTCGCGGCACTAATTGAGTTTCTGGCTTTTGTTCACAGATCCACAATTCGACGGAGCGCTCTGTGGTGTTGAATTCGGTGAATCTGATGAGTTCCGGACGTTACAGGTGTGAGGTGTCGGCCGAGGCGCCAGCATTCCAGACGGTCTCGGACCATTCGGACATGTCGGTCATTGGTACGTCATCAATTGATCATTGCCGCATTGCCCGGCAGCAGTTGCGTAGCTTGCAGTTACGAGTCTGACGAGTTATGAGAAGTGCTGCCCGCGTGGCTCTAATTGCTGCTTAACGCACAATTCTGACATCTTTGCGATTAATGCCGCTGTCTTCCACTTGTCGTGTATTTTTCATTTTTAAAAACATCCTATACTTGACTTTTTTTTCGATTTTAAAACGATTAGAGCGATTAATGATGACTGAATGAACAACACTAATTGTTTATTGACTATTAAGTTGATTTAGCTATTGGCTCAATAATTGCCATAGAAACGCAATAAAACTATTCATGGCTAGAGAATTTCAATCAATTTTACAATCACAATAAATATAAATGGGGTATTAATTTTATGACAACTTCAATATTTCATTGAATTTATAATACATATCCCCATTTTCAAGACACTCCAAATTATTATTTTTGAGACGTCGAAAAATTCAAATATCTGGGTATACGCATCCAATAATATCTGCAATCTAGTTGTAAAAAAATCCAAGATTCAAATCCATAAATTGAAACTTTTCCTTATCAGAATAACTAACATTTATTCATAATTCAAATACCTGCTTTCTCATCCAATATATCTGTATATACGATACTGAAAACATTGAATTCTTGTAAAACTAGAAACGCGTAAGCCCGTGGGCATTCTCCTTTGTCCAGAATATGTGCATTGAAATAATGTCAAACATATATACATACGCGAAGCATTTCGACGCTAAATAAGATACATACAAACTTGGATTTCTTTTTTCTTAATAATGGAAAAAGGAAATAAAAGTGATGATATACTGGTGGAAACCCGCGCGCCATGGCTCCAAAAGAATAAGCAGTGAGATAAGTAAGAGTTATTGCTTCTCAAAACACATATTTCTTAAAGTTTCCATAAATTTGAGCTTTCGAAATCAGTTAAGGAAATTAAGAGGATAGAAGATAAAAGTGATTAAAAAGCGGAAATATAAGGGTGATTTGTAAAAAGAGAAGATTGCGCGGGGAGAGATGAAATTTGGAAAAAAATTCAAAAGCTCGATTAAAAAATCGAGTCGGCAGTTAATTAGAGGCGCAGCCCCGCAAGCTGTTGTCGAGCCGGGCAGCCAGCTAATACCTATACAGGAAGTTATACAGGTATCCCACATACACGGCGGCACGCAGGCTCCGCGTGAAAATCGCTCCGCACGCAAACACAGAAAGCGCGCTTGCCGAAAATTGAATTTATAATAACGCGGGCGTATATCATGGATCAGAAGTTGCCGAGCGTTATAAGCTCGGCATACGCTCCTATCTTTCTCGTTCATACGTTCAAAGCCCGCGCGCGATATCTCGCGCGTTTTACATATTCGCGCCCGGTTTATTAACAAAGCGTCGCGTTGTCGGCCGGCGGCTAAAGTATACGCAGACAGATTAAAATCAATAATTCAAATCCAGCGAAATAGAAAGACAAACACGCGCGGCGCGGCAATCATTCTGAGCCCGCAGCCGCGAGAGCGACGAGATTTCAAAGCGTCAATTAACCTCCACGTCGCCGCGGAATTGATATTAATTAGTTTATTGATTGACGAAGTTATATTGCAGTCCCGCTCGAGTTCACGGGAGCGAGAGACTCGAGGGCGCGAAAGAGGAAAGTCAATCGGGTGACTTTGCCCCCGAGTACACTTCCTTTGCACGTGTACGCGTCTACAGTGCACGTCTATGTACACGAGTGTAGAGCACGCGCGCTTCCCACCGAATCATATTAGTAACATGTCAGACGCTCGGCGAGATAAGATCTATCTCGCTGCGAGGCTCGCTTAGACCGACCGATTTCTAATTGCGATCCAATTATTTTACCGGAGAAAATATTAATTCTGCCGATGCTGTTCGTTAAGAACATAGTATTTTTGCTTTCTCGTTGCGACGTTCTTTTACCGAAGGCTTAAGCATAAATCGGGTCTTTTTTTCGTTGCCAGAGCCTCGTCGGGCAGACTGAATAGCTTTAATAAGTAATTGGCCGCTCCATTAGTTTTGTTTCTTAAAATACTGTCCCTCTGAAAGGGTCTAGGAGCGAAATGAAAAAATCGACCCCCAAACAATCCGACAGCCATTGATTCGCAATATCTGGTTTTGCCGGGCTTGATTTTCTGCAAAAGCAAGCCACTTCAGCGCGGGGCCGATAACAAGCTCTCCTAACGGCAACGTGTGGTCCGCCCGAGCCAATATAATCGAGAGGCAAGCAACTCTTACGCAAGCCAAAGCGATATGCACCGCAACGGGCCAATACGTACACATATACCCAGGCGTACATCACGCATTAGTTCGTCCCGCGCGCAAATGCAATGATAATTTACGGTGAGGTAAGCACCCCTCGCGTCTCGCGGCCGCTGCGTAGGGTTAGTTCGAATTTCGCCGCGATTAACGGCGCGAATGTTAATTGATATTGGCACACGCGCGGTCGCCCCTCTCCGCCCGAACTCCGGCCTGCAAATGATGCGGAAGAGCGGAGAGACGGAGGTGGAAGGAACGCCGTTAGACCCTAAATTCGACGCCGCCGTAGTAAGGAGCGCAAATACCTTCTTGGCCGATTCTTCTTCAAAGGCTGCAATTTCCGCTCCTTTAACGCGAATTAGAAATTGTTTTTTATCCGCTTCCCCCGCGAACTGGAATAACTGGCCAGAGCGGAAGAGCATTACGCGAGGAATATTGAGATAAGTGAATAAAATCGAAATGTCATCTCTTTGCCATTGGAATTTCAACGTCGAATATTGCGTTTCGATTCACTGAAACATTTATTCGTCGAACGAAAAGTTTAATGGTTTTTGTCCTCTCTGACCTGCGGCAAAGGAGAGAATGCCTCGTGATTGTATTATTAAATAATTGAATGTAATAGAAGCACAATACTCTGCGCTAGACTGCGCTAAAACTTGTTTTCAGATAGCACAGATTCGACTTATTTCCGGCTCCTTCCCGGTCCCGATCCCCGAATAGCTGATTATCTATTCCCATTTCCAATTTCTGATTACATTGAAGCTTGGCGCAACAGCCAGCAGCCATTTGTATGCCTGCGTGGATTCGCATAGGTGTAGGTTAAGTCTGACGGTGTGCCTTGGCTTCCACATGACGTGAACCGAGGAATCTATAAACTTTACAGCGCTGCCGGAGGAGAAAGGCCCTATCATAACCGGGAGATCGAGCAAGCATCGCTACCAAGTTTCGGATGTCGTGCGGTTGAACTGCAGGTCCACAAAGTCCAAGCCGGCGGCAGTGCTCAGTTGGTTCATCAATGGCGAACCGGTAAGTTTCTATCTATCTCTCCCTCGCGGTCTGCCTACAACTTCCCACACACATGCAGAGAACCGTGGCTAACTTGACTCTAATCAATTTAAGGGCTGCGAGGATATAGACGGACCCTTGGGAGGCTCGCCTGCCATAATAATTCGCGGCTCGTGTCGCTCGATTATTATTACTCTTATTGCCGGGATTTTTCGCCCGAGAGCCGCTGCTGATGTATATACTCCGCGAGGATTAAAACTATTACAATCCGCGAGGGAATTATTAATTGGACTCACCGCGGAGCTGAAAAATCTACCGTGGTTTAATAAAGTGCAGCTTAAGCTCATTCGCCTTGACAAAGCTCGTTAAAAGTACAATACAGTGCAATACAAAAAATGCAGCTGCTAAATTGCTCTCGGTCCTTACTCAAAAAGCTTTTTAAAGTCAGTTATGTAAAAATGGAAATATGCAAAATAAATCTTCAGTTATTTATTCAATTATTTTTCAATTCGAAAATGTACTGCTCTAATGCGTCTAGTTAAAAAAATGGTTAATTAAAAGCCAGAGTCCTGTAGTATTTTGTCGGTAAAAAAAATTCGTACGTAGACATTATTCAAAATACACAAAAATGCACATATAACAACGTTGCTCTTCCAGAGTTTTCACAACTATGACTTTTGATTCATCGCTTTATTGGCATATTTTATTTATTGAACGGAAAATCCAGTTTGAAAAAAATAAAAAATGGCGCTTTATTAAAAACGGTAAAATTAATCCTCTCTATATAATAAAAGCTTCGCAAAGTCAGAAGTATATATATTTCCTTCGAATTAATACTTAAAATTGTATAAACAAAAAGTGAAAATTATAGCAACTCGCACATCATCCGAGGATTTCCCGATAAAATGCGAAATCCCAACAAGTTATAAAGATTAAATTGTGAAATTTGGGTAATAAATCCGAATGAGAGAATTGGAAATCACGCCTGTCAGGGGATTTATTCGTCAACAAACGGCCTATTGTTATGGCCGACTGAATATCTCAGCGAAGTAGCGCCGCGCGTTGTATAACGGGAAAAAAAATTAAAACTGACGTTTACAAAATATTTGTTATATCAGGAAGACTGACGCCGTTGTCGTCGTCGTCGTCGCCGTTCCCGAGCCCTCGATCGATCATAAATTTCATATTCCGCGCCGTAATTTTAACTTTTAAATAAAGTCAATATTTGACACAACTCCGTCGCGCGCTTCGAAATTGAAACATCAAAAATGATAGGTCTATCTGGCGCGAGTCCGACGCTAAAGTCGAGATAAAGCATACAAATTATTGGATTGGATTGCCGCGTTTATGCCATTTCGGGGACTTGCCGCTCTGAGCGCTGTAATAATTTAATCAATTAACAATGTACGAAGCATTGACGGTTTTCGGTCTTCGGCGCGAGAATAGCGAAAAAAAACAAGGAAAGCGAATTTTAAAAATTATTGAAAGCTCTAAAGACAGCAATTTTCGTACAAAAATCCAATAAATTATTTCTGGCCGCAGTTGAAATTATCAATTTAAGTGCAGAACTTTGCCCAGCGCGACCGGTGCATTTATCCTTTCTGCAGATCTTGATTAGCCAGACGTATGTAAAAAGGGTACGATTAAGGTGGCTCTTGCACGGAATGAAAAACAATAGAATTACTGGAAATTAAAATGTATTGCAGTGACTGGTTTTATAAGTTTTTATGTGCATGCAGCGGCGCCAGATAAGATGCTTGAATAACCGGAATTTTTCTTCGAGAACAAAGTCGTATGATTAAGTAACTAGCCTGCAAGAATTTCAAGTGAAAAAACTCTGCCGCGCACGAGCACGAAAGGCTCCAATAAAGCTGATTAAAGTTTAAATGATTTTGAGCAATACGTCGCGTTAAAATAAAAGCCTGGGAAAATATTATTATCTCGGGGGGGGGGGGGGGCAGGGCAAAAGAGGAACGTAACGAATGGGTCAGGCGAGCAGGCGCTCGAAAACGTCGAGCTGACGAATTTATAAGACGTATTGGCCCGCGGCAAAAAAGCCCGCGTGTGTGTGGGGGGCTGGAGGGGGCTGGAGGGGGCGGCAATACAGGCGCCCGGGGCGTGACGTCGATTCGTCTGTTCCGGCAGGTCGATCAGCGGATGCTGCGCGGGCCGCATATCACGGAGGAGGATCGCGAGGGCCTCAAGACGGTGGAGCTGGGCCTGGAATTCCGGATACGCCCGACGCACTTCAAGCGGGGCGACATAAAGATAAAGTGCCTGGCCACGATAGCGACCGTCTACTGGAAAACTAACGAGCTCAGCCTAGAGAGCTATCGAACGGAGAACAAAGCCCCGGTCATGGAGAGCCGGGAGACCAGACCGCAGGGTCACACGCACGCCGAGCATATACTTGGTAAATTGAGGCGCCTCGCGTCCACGCCAGGGTCCACACCCCGCGCGCCGGCCAGCAAACTTGACGCATCTTGCGCATTAAGCGACTTTGTGGCCGGCCGCCTGCGTGCTCGCGTGCTCTTATGTGTGCTAATGCCGCCGCTGCACCTACCCGCCACCCTTTGAGCCGCTGTTCATCGTCAGCGCTCCCTTTCAAAACCTACTTACAATTAACCGTTGACAATTACCCGGCCGACTCCATTATTAATATATATTCTATATACACGGCTTCCATTCGCTGGCGTTCGCTTGCATTCGGCGCGTGCGTGCGTGTTTGTTTATAGCCCCCTCGTATGTGCGTGTATGCACGGCTAGGCTAACTGATTACCTGCGAGACGTACGTGCAGACGCGCGTGCCGCCTTGCCTTGGGAAAATTGCCTCCGCCGTTTTGCGCTCGTTTACCCGAATCGAGCTTTAATAAATATATTTAGCAAAAGTCGCTCCTAATTAGCAAGCTTTCCGCAGATGATTAACAATCGAGCTCCCCATCCTTTTTGCAGGCGCATATCTGGATTAACGGCTGCGAAGCGATTCATTTCTACCTTTGCTGGTTTACGTTTAATTTTTCGATTACGGCCAACTGAACTAGACAGAGAAAGGAGGGGTAAGTTCATTCCGCTTGATAGACTGACGTGAAAGTCTGAAATGATTCGATTTCGCATCGACGTGCAGTCGGCATCCCGAGCATATCGAGGCTAAAAATCGGCATCGAACATTACGGCTAACGACCCGGACGGCAGTCTGTCGTGCGCATTTCGCAGATTTTATTCGTCGCGTGGCACGGCTCGAAAAATGCAAACACCGTGCCGCGGCCGGTGCGTATTGTACACTGCACGTAGACCAAATAGAACAACGAAGCAATTTGTATCGCGGCTCGGAGGCTCGCGCAAATCCTTTGAATTCCAGCAAAAAGCCGGGGCCGAGCTCGGCCGCGCGCGCGCAGAAATTCGATCGAAGTGTGTTTAATTTGCGAAACTAACGGCATTACACTCGACTCCGGGAAAGAACGTCGCGCGCCGGCCGGTAATTCAATTTTGCCCGCCGTGAAATAATTTTCGTTTGTCCAATTAACGCTGGGCCCGCTGATCCTCTCTCCCTCCCTGGCTTTCGTTAATTTCCAGCCGGGCCGCTTAAATTTCGTTATGTACACGCTGGCGAGCGCGCCCTCTTTATCAATTGTTTGATCCCGCGGCGCATTAAAACGTTCCGCGGATTTTCGGTAAACGAACCGGGAGTCCGATTGTGTCGATGCCGCCTCCCTGCGATATTAACCATTTCCGAGCTGGGTTTAAGCCTCGCGTACGTGTTTGCGCCGCCGGGGGAAAGTCAACACGCGATTTCTCCGCGCGCTGTGTTTTTTTTTCAATGGCTGTGCAGCGCGGAAAAATCAGTTCACTAGAGTAATGACGGTTAAATCATTTCCGAGCTTAGCTTTTGCGCCTGAACAGCAAAGATGAACTTTCGACTAACTGGGACGATGTCGCTCTATTTCCAGTAAGCAAACTGCCTAATCCTTTATTCTCGCCTGTGTAAAAATTAATTTTTAATTTCCCTCGGTTTTAGAGATTCTAACAGAAGAGGGTATTTCTAATTTGGTTCGAGGTCACTGACTTGACCCAGTTTATCATTCGAAATGTTTATTTCATCGTGTTATGCTCGTTGGAGTTTATTATAAAATGAAAATTGTATTTTATTTAAAAGAACTTGTTGGCTTCTTGTAAAAGACGTTGAAAGCACTGTAACACGAACGTCAAAAGTCTTATCTTTGATATTGAACATGTCTGAAAAATGAAATTCACCTGAGTAGACTACGTGATACTACTACTGCGAATTCAGATGCGCGCGAAATATTGATGTACGTATCTCACGTGCCCATAAGCAAGACACGTACGGGGGATTAAAACTCTCGTTAAAGTAAAATAACACAAGTTGTTATCAAAGTTAGAGCTAAAAAGTACACCTGAAATTATTCAATTAAAAAAGTTAAAAAATGCTCAGTGCTTCTTCATTATCATAGTTTTCATGCTTTCATGCAAACTGCCGTAGTTAACGGTTTTCTTCAACTTTGTTACTAACAGCAGGAATCTGTTTACCTCCTTTTATTAACATTTACATTTATCTTTTCAATTAAAAAATTAATCCAAAGTGTCGAGTAATTAGTTCGAATTTGAATGATTAGTCGAAAGTTTTTATTATGCGCGCAAACGAGCTTTTAGCAAAGAAGAAATTATTTCTCATTTAAACTTTTCTTCTGCAGAATGAAGTTTTAATTCAAGTTGAATACTGCAAGTGACAATTTAGGAATGAAAAATTTGTTTCCTGCGAGCTCATTGACATTTTTCCTCGAAACTTTACCGTTAGACTTATCAAGCACTTATCAAACTGCAGATAAAGATTAAATCTGACTATTAATGCAAAGATTAAATTCGAAAGAATGACTCCCCCTCCGCGTGCGGGAGTTTTCAGATCTAATCAGATCTGACTCACCGTCTGCAACCGCAAATATGAGAGATCGCGTGAATCAGCCTTTCCCCTCCGCCTTTCTCTCCCGCTTCGAAGCATCCCCTTGAACGAGCTTGTCTCCTTCCCTCCGAGCCTCGAAACGGAGCGAAGAACAGAAATAAAAGAAGACATTCGCAAGACATTCGAAAGAGATCCGGGTCTCTTGTTTTAGAGCTGCGGCGCCGGTGAAAAACGGGCTTAGGAAGCAACAAAAAACCCGGGGGCAGTAAAAACTGCAATCGCGAGTGTCCCCTCCGGCGTAAATCGCGCCCTCCGCGCGATACGAACAACCGAAGCATTACCAAGGTATAGGCTGCATAAGTACCGGGGCGCCTTTTCGGACTGAATAAAGCGCCGAAAAAAAGACTTGCTTTGCTTTGTAGCCTCTTCCGGCGCCGCTTTTTCCTTCTCCTTCCTTCTTTTGCGCAACTATTTCGCACCGGCGGGTACATAATGGGCGTCGCGCGCCCGCTTCAAAAACAGCCAGGTCAACTAGCCCGGGGAAAACAAATTTTAATTAAAGTCTCGCGCGCCGAGCAAACTCCCTTCTCCGCCTCCTTCCTCCTCCCGATCTGCCTGCTGCATTGTATTTATACATGCATATATGTATATGCGCGCGCAACTGTGAATTAAGAGAGTTGCTGACTTTTGCAGCGAACGGCAGCAGCCAGTCCAGGATTTTAACGCCAGCCGTCGCGCTGCTGATCGTCGGTCTACCGTCGCTGCTGCTGATGCTCTAAGGACACGACTATACCTATACATCTTTGGATTTTTCAAAAGGACGGAAGTCGAAGAAAGCAGCCTCGGAGACCGAGGAGGAAAATTATCTCGCCGTTCAAAGACTTGTACATGTATGCCGAGATCACGAATGAGGACGATAGACAATTACGATTGCGGAGCTCGGATGGTATGCGGCAAGCGCCACTTGCCAAATATTTCAGCGTTATTTATATTTTTATATTTAGCATACTAATAGAAGAATCGTGTTAATACTGATAAAATGAGGAAAGGCCGATGAATATACGAGACGCGCGACACGTCTTCTAATTTCTTTGGCGTGAAAATCGAAAGCAGTGCTTCCACTTGAGAAATTCGGTTTTAACTTCACCAAGCTCAATCACCATGCATAACTCCAGAGACAAATTATAGAACATCTTTGTAAATAATTCTCAAGATTCTTCCAACCTTTCGAAAACCGACAAGCAACGTTTTTGATCGTGTAGTATTCGAAAGATGCATTTCCAAACAGTACCGTTCACTTAACTGCAATACACTTTATGCGAATTAAATGAAGCAGATAATAAAAATGAATATTCCTTATTTACTAAATAACTGAGTTAAAATCGAATTGAGTGTTCAAAGTGATAATTTTCCTGTGGAAGTTCAAGTGGTTTGATATTCGCTGAAAGAACTTTAGAAAGGTCGACGAGTTACGCCCAGTAATGGACAGTTGAATATTCTGTAATTTCGTACGCGGTTGGAAAAGTGGATGAATCCAGCATGTCTTTTTTCCTCGGGTATTCCAGTAGAGTCACTGACTGTTGATTAATAATTTCATTATCTTTACATTAAATTCTCATTCTGCTCATATTGATTCACTTTAAATAATACTTTTCAGGAATTCGAGCTGTGATAAATCATTTAAATTTAATTCTCATGCCACGATGAAATTTTAATGAAGTAGACTTTATAAGTAATCTGATAATCAAAAAAATTTCATTAAAATTCAGTTTATATTTATTAAAATTTAATGAGATTCAAAGTTTTCTTAATTATTAAAAATGTTAGAATCAGTATTTTTAATTAGAATTTTTATGCAAAAAATAGTAAAACTTTTTTACATCAACAGTCTTTACCCTCATTTTTTAAAGATTTTAATGTAACTAATAAAAGCAACTTTGAACTTTCGTACGACTTTAATTTTATTTTAATAGGTGTTAAAACTGTAAACAAGAACAAACCAAAGAATTTTTTAAAGAATTGTATATGTATAAATGATATTAGAACTACTGTTGTATTAAAAAGTTGCTAAGGATTGTCAGAACTTTTTATAATTAATAGCTCCACTTTTTCCAATAATGTACATCATCATTTCCAAAAGAGATGTAAATTTGTGAGGCCAAATTATTACAGAATTACTCGCAGATAATATAAAGAATGACTTTGTTGAAACTAATGTAGTTATTTTATTACTAAAGGAAGCAAATTCGTAAAGTATCTGTCACTGGGTCACCGTAAAAATAAAATACGGTACATTTGCCTTGGAGAAATATTAAATAAATGCATACGCGCATGTATAAAACATCGACATACCTACTTACACTGTACGCATACAAGCGCGCTATAAGCATACCTCATTGCATATAGCAATTATTAAGTGCGTCTCGGAAGGCTTAAGTAATTTAATTAAAGGCAAGAATTTTCAAAAATTTCTAGAATAATCCACGAATTTGCTGTATGAGTTATCTTGCGCAAAGTCCCCCGATTCTCAGACGGGTATAATTAAGTCTAGAGGTATATAACGAACACAGTAAATTCATTAAACAAGAATCCTAAAAATTACACTTTTCGTTTAATTAACATTTAATTTTATTGCACTATAGGACCTTGCTTTAAATTAAGTTACTTTATTTTATTTATTTACTGCGACTTCAAATTATTTTAAAATGTAAATAATAATACCATTATTTGAATAAGATTTATTAAAATGCTAAAAAGTGCAAATAAAAGCTAAAATGAATTATTGTCAATCTTTTATGCATATATGCATTAGGAAAAAATCATATACATATCCATACTTAATAATGCTGACACTCGTAATAATCCAAAAATGTGAAAAGACACCAAAGCCATGATATTAATTTACAATTCTATTTCTCTAGATTATTAATTATTACACTGAGAGAAAAAAGGGTTAAAAATTAAGATTTTGTATCGTTATTTCAGATATGAGAAGAAAAATAATAATATTTACTAAATGAATAGTAAATATTCATTAAAGTCGAAAATTGTAGTTAATTCAAAATATATAGTAAATATTCTTATTTTTCTTCTTGTATCTGAAATAACGATAAAAAATAGTAATTTTTACTCTTTTTTTCTCTCAGTGTAATTAAGAATATAAAGATACTGTATGCAGTGAGGATGCAAATACTTAATAAATGATAATTCATTAATTCAGAGTTTTCATAAGATTCTTGAATTCAGCGTGATAAAATTCAGACGTATTGCGTTGTACATTTACGTCGTGTATGTGCCGTAAAATATAAAATAATGGATCTTTGCGTAAAAAGATAAAGGAAAAGTAACTAGATATATAAGCACTTTTCACAAATCATATAAGATGCACTTTGTTTATTTACCCCACATATATGCATTTAATCATACGACTAATTTTATAAAAGTGGCCAAAGTTTAATGGAAAAAGTATAGAACTATATAGAATTATTTTTTCAAAGAAATAATGCATACTTTTATTTTTTTATACAACAAAATGTAATAAGAAAGGTTAAAGTAAAACGATTTTGTTAATATACAAGACAAATCTTTGCATAAATCTTATTTTAAATGAAAATTTATGTAATAAATAAAGTCCACATATCTAAAAATTTTTATAATTATAGGAAAAAGTCTTTTCTATAAAGTACGATAAAGAAAGATATAAAGTAAATAAACAAAGAGTATTTCTTCGTTGTGACTTAAGGTACCCCCCCCCCCGTGTTTAGAATAATCGAAAAAGATAAAATTATAAATATTATTGAACGTTTCAATAAATAATAACCAAACGAAGGGAATGGCTTGTCGGCATGAGAAAAGACTTGCATGTTGCGAGACTTTCAGAACAATAAAAGAAATATGCGTTTTCTATATCTATTAACATTATTATCCATATTATATTATTACGTTATCATTAATCGACGCTTCGAACTTTTAATAATCTCATATAGATTGTTGTTAGCACTGTTAAGAATTTTTATATTCCTTCTTTGCGTATATATTTTTAATTGCGAAATCTTAAATATTAGATTTTAATCTCTTTGCTATCGACGCTAATCAAAATTTAGATTATTTTTAGCTATTACCTAAAACATACAATTCAATTCAATAAGTTATTTCTAAAAAATGAATACTACCTCAAGTATTATTTAACTGAATTATTTTATCGTCAAACAGAAAAAAACAACTTACATAATAATTTCATTGATAACAAGCAATTGAAAATTAAAATTACGCAAAGAAGGATAGAATCGCTTGTTACTAAGGTAGGTTTCCGCGTTGCAAAATATTAAATGTGGACTCAGCCAAAGCACTTGAGGTCGTGTGGATTTTATGAAAACTAAAAATGTCTGATAAAGTAGTACTTTTTAATTGTCAAAAAGGTTTTCAATTCAATTAGCTCGACCTCCGTTTTCGCACCATAGAAATTTGCACAATTTCATTCTAAACAAAAACATTTTCACTTATATCGCACCTTACGAAAAACAAAATGCATATATTACTTTTTAAAAAATACCACAATTGAAACTTAGAATTTTAAGGAGTTTTGCCCACTAATCTAGTCGATGCGAATGGAAAGACGATAGAGGCATGAATTAAATTGCATATATATAATTTATAAAAAAATGTACTATTGTAAGAACTTAAATATACATTCCTATTTGTTAAATCATAACGTGAAAAAATGGGAAAATTATGTCAATAAATAGTAATACTTATTTGGTCCTCTTATACTTCTATGAAAGTCATGTACATATGTATATAAAATAATGATAATTTTAATGATAATTGCAATTCCATAATAAAATAATTTCAAATATCTTAAAAAATATCTTGTTTTTATTTATCATACAAAATCTTTTTCATATCAACAAGTTTATAGTAAGTTGAAAATTTTTAATTTTTATTTAAATTTAAAATTTATTTCTTTACCATTTGTTTTAAATATTTATTTTTATAAAACATTATTTGCCATTCATTTAATATTTTGACATTTTTTATATTCAGTCAAAAACTTAATTAATAACTAAAGGCAAAAATTTAAAGTTTTAGTAAATATTTATGTAAATATAACTAAAATTAATCATGCTTAATTATTTGTTTGATTTGATGATTTTTCTAAAATTTTCCTTAACTTTCAATAATAACACAAAGAAGATTAAAAACAAATTTAATTAAAATATGTTAAAAAATTGTTGACCTAATTTAAAATCAAGTTCTATTAAACACTATAATGTAGCAGTACTAGAAAGACATCTATTAGTAAAGAAATTATGTCTTGCTCTTGCATTTGCTTTGGTTTTAGCTGGACTTGCAGCAAAGAATTTTGAAATTTTTACATCTGTAGATGGAGAATTTTCTTCTGGATCTTCCCATTCTACAGTGATAGCTGTTGATTGAAGAATTTTTTCTGCAGTAGACCAACTGAATCTAACAAGTTGTGGAAATCCGAACACTGGATCAACATTGTTTTTAAGCCAAGTTTTTGTGACTGGATCATTGGGATATCCACTACCATATTGTGTTTCGTTTTCACCTTCTCGAAATTGCCAAGCTCTTAAAGCATGATCTCTTGAAACTTTTGCACAAATACTAGCAGCACTGACGATGGGATAAGTTGCATCAGCTTTCTTTGCAACTGTAATTTTAATTCCAGGAAATATAGCTTCTAATTTAGTTTGATATTTTTCTGGCTTTCCGACAGTATCAACATAAATTTCAGCAACAAATACACCTGCCTCTAAGGATTTTTTAATAAGGTTAATAGCTGCATTCATAGATACCTCATTTAAAGAAGTTTTACAGCGTTTATACATTGAATTGGATATACAATTTGGTGAAATAGCATCTATCGCCCAACCCATTTTATCACCATTATCGCAAATTTTGTCAAAAATTAGATCTCTTTTTTCTTCAGTCAAAGTTTTCGAATCAGCGCATCCCATATCTACCAATAATTGTTTTTGTGATAAAGGCGCAAATGTAATTCCATAAACCATTGGACCTAATACAGGTCCTCGACCAGCTTCATCTACTCCGAGTTGACAAGGCTCGTCTTTACAAATCTGAGGAACCTATTAAAACTCACGTGTTTATAGAATTTTGTAAACTTTATGAATATTGAGAATTTTGTAACAATTACCTTAGATTGATGTATTTGATTAACACTATGGTCGAGTTTCTCGAAATGAGAAGTTAAATCATCTTTTTTTTTTATTTTCAAAATATCGTCTTTTATATTCGTAGATTTTACGTCTTTCATTTCTTCATCATTTGTCATTTCATTATCTGAACTCATTTTTGCTGTTATTGATAAAGCTACTATTAATTAATAAATAGTTATCAACAATGAATAAAATAACCTCGGCAACCGTGCATGTGTCCAAACTCTAAACTAATAAAATTTGGCGCCAAATTCATCTCATTTTTCTGATTTACGCGCATGCGCATTTGATCAATTAGATGGCAGCACAACCAGGCAAACAAAAAGTTCAAATTTTTTCGAATCCTGATTAATGCAATTTTTTCAGAAGTCATTTTTAATCAGTATTTGATGTAAAATGAATTTAAACTCTCAATATAGTAATAAAAATCAGCAAAATCATCATGTTATACCCTTTGTCTCTCTCTCTTACCATTGTGAGACAATGTAGGATATGCCTGGTAGTTTACCTTCTTATGATTGAATCTTAATAATTATTATATTTTTTAATGTAATTGAAATTGAATTATCAATTATAAAAGACTATTTTAAAGCATGAGTTATTTAAAAGTAAATAGTTGTGTAAGCTCTTTTGAATGACATATTTTTTGTATTAAAAAATTAGTTTATTTTGATAATTTGCACATTATCTGTGTTTAATTGTTAAAATTTATGCAAATCATTTTTACTTTATTGAGGAAAGGGTAAATATTTTAAAATAAGTTTTAATTAAAATAAATTATTGACAAATTCTTTTATTTGCGCAAACTTTACTATAACTTTATGACTACCATTAAACTATTATAACATAAAGCATTATAAAAATATTTAACTTAAGTATAAATTCAAGTTGATTTCATTATTTATTATAGTCAATTATAGTCAATTTTTAAATTAATATGGTCGCGAATGGTCATCTATAAAGGTCAATTGGTGTTGGCTCCAATGATTTGAATCTTAATTCAGAATAATAACATCTAATCTATAGCTTCGATTGTTTATGGTTCAAACAAATAATGCTTATACCTTTGTTTCAAAGAAAATAACTGTTTCACGAATTTTAAACACAATGCGTTATTTTCACGAATACGTTTACGAATAAAAAATAAATAAATTTCTTGATAGATATTCTGCGTGAATTGATTTGAAAAAATGCATGATGGAATTCCAGAAGAATTTAGTTTAATCTGAACCGTAATTGTAAAGGTGTTGCAATAAATAGTAAGTAAAGATGTAGGGATAAAGAGATGAGACAAAGCGCGGCATTAATCTTTATATCTTACAGAAAAATCAATAATAGCATACGTATACTCTAAAAATCTACGTGCATGAAAAAGCAACTAACTATAACTATAACTATTTTATATTAATAATAATAACTATTATAACTATTTTATATTAATTGATCTATAAATTAATTTTCATCAATTTAATTTTGTAAGCTGAATTGTTACATAATTCTTTTAAAATATTGAAAAATATCCAATCATCGAGCATGCGCTATTTCCAAAAATCAGAATGCGTTTCTTACATTGGTGTAGTTCTTGCTGAGAGAAAATCGATCTAAAATCAGAATATGAACAACATAATACCAAATATGGAACGAGAGCTCTACATGCGTGCAGCAGATGACACTACGCTACGCAATCACACGTGACTGCCCGTCTTGTCCCTATGCGTACCTACAATGTTACTTATAACCTAACCTAGTATAGCTGTAGCAGCTATGGAATTCGGGGATTTTGCTTGTGTAGGTGTGCAAAATTGACGCAACTACATTATCATGGGTCATAGCCCTCATGGGGATGTTCAGCGTAGTAGTAGTGGGGGACGACTACCAAGTGGGGGAGGATGGAATAGCCAAGCGCGAAAGGGTACCTCCTTATAAAAGATATACACTCGCCGAAAGTTGCCTTTTCCAGCTCGCGAGCGCTCACATGTCTCGTGAGAATATAGCAGAAATATAAAAACGAGCTCCGAGGTGTGAATTTGCTGATTCAAGTACCACAAGTGAGTATTTTAAGTGATATTTCGCCGGCAAGCGATGTGCATTTCTGTTAGAAAAGTGTGAAATTCAAAGCGCCTTTTGAAGCATCGCAATCGGTTGGTGATTGGGTTTGAGAGTAAAATTGAAAGCAAGTCTCGATGGATATTACGTCAGCATTAGTCAGCAAAAACTTTAGTTTGTAATTTTTTGGGATAATTGAACTTTTTATTTGAAGTTCCGCACGATTTTTCAATGTTTAGAGAATGCCTATGGTCAGCTAATCAAAGTCAACATTCACGTCTGGTCGAGCGAACGTCCTTCTAATAACTTTGCGCACATAAGACGATGTTAACAGACGCATCGGATGTAAAATCAATAATTTATAAGTATTTAATTTACATAGCTTTTAATTTAGACAATCCAATGAAATTCATATTAATCTTAATTTAAATTCATTTAATCACACGTTTATGCCTGTTAAAAATAAAGTTTTAAAATTTACTTAATAAATAGTATTAGTACTTTAGACATTTTAAAAATTATATAGTTTCTATTAAATAAAATTAATTAGATTTTTTAGAACTCATATAAAGAAAATAAGAAATTTTACAAATAGAATTATCTAAAAAAATCAAGTTTGTGAAAGAGTATTTCACTTTAACTCAAAATTTACAGATTCTGTAATTAAGATAGAATAAAAGTTCAAAGAATTGAATATACTTATTGTTAAAAAATTAATATTAAGTTGTGTCAGTATCAAAATGCACTTGTCAACTAAAATTCTGCACATTTCTGCAAATGAGTTTAAATTAAAATGATGTATCACTATTCAATAAATAAGAATTTTTCCTTCATAAGAAATTTTCTTCAAGAATATAACTTTTGTTTATTACAAAAATATAAATTTAATTTTCAATCTGTAATTTATTATTCTGGAAAATGTTAAATTGAATTAGAAAGTATAAAATATGTATGAAAAATGTAATATGAAAAATAATTTTTGTAGCAGTTGAATAATAAATATATTTTTTTATAGTTTGCACAATGGAAACAACTACATTAAAATGGCCAGACTACTTAGTAATTGCAGCAACAATGAGCATAAGTGTTGGCATTGGTTTATATTACAGATTTTCTGGTGGCCGACAGAAAACTACTCAGGTATTTGCATGTAACAAAACTTTTCTAGTAGAAATATGTTTATTTTTTTGTAAGTCTATAAACTATTTGAAACCTATTTTTTAGGAATATTTTTCAGCAAACAAATCAATGGGTATTCTTCCAGTTGGTATTGCTCTTATGGTATCTTTTATGTCTGCAATTACATTACTTGGAGTTTCATCTGAAAATTATACTTATGGCACACAGTTTGTGGTTATTAATCTTGCTTACTTAATAGGCACACCAATAATTTGTTATGGTTATTTGCCTGTTTTTTTTAACCTTGGATCAGTGAGCGCATATGAAGTATGAATCATAAATTTGCTTCATAAATCTTACTATAACTTATTGCTTTTTACATAATACATTACATTATTTTTATTTACATACTTGCAGTACTTACAAAGGCGTTTTGGTTACGGAGCACGTTTAGCAGCTAGTTTTGCAATTTGGGTTCAACTACTTTTATATTCTGGAGTAGTTTTATTTGCACCTGCATTGGCACTGGAAGCAACTACTGGATTATCTAGAGTATGGAGTATAGTTGCTATCGGTCTAGTTTGTGCATTTTATTCTACTATAGGAGGGATCAAAGCTGTGTTAATAACTGATGTCTTCCAAGCAGCCTTAATGTTTGCTTCTTTATTTGTTGTAATTGCAACAGCTGCCAATAAAGTGGGTGGTGTAACTGAAATTTGGCGTATTGCCAAAGAAGGTGGAAGAATTGAATTTGATAAGTACGTATTAAGATAATTGAGAAAAACTTAAATAATCAATAATACAATTTTTTTAAGTCTACAAGATGTAATTATTAAAAGAACTGGTTTTGAACCAGATTTAAAGACTGGATTATGAATAGCAGTTTCTTATCAGTTCTGCTGACGCTAGGCTTATCTGAGATCATTTAAAGAATTAAGATAATAATTGATATCATTAATAATCACTAATTGTTTTATTTAATTTCCAATTTTATTAAAAATATTTCTTTAATAATATAATAAAAAAAAAAATTTTTTAAACATACTTAAAATTATTGATTTTCAGTATATCTATAGATCCAACTGTTCGTCATACTTGGTGGGGTCTTCTTATTGGAGGCTTGTTCACTTTTTTATCACTTTTTGGTGTCAACCAAATTCAAGTTCAACGTATGCTGACTCTAAAGCAAGTAATTCAATTGCAAAAAGATAAAGATTTTTTCAATGTTTGAAGTTTATATTTGAAATTTTTGTTTATATTTTAGGAGTTTAAAAGCTGCAAGATTAGCATTGTGGTTGAATTGGCCTATTTTAACTTGGCTTTCAATAACAACCTGTTTTTGTGGTCTTGCTATTTATAGTCATTATTACAATTGTGATCCTCTTCTAAAGAAAAGAATATCATCTCCAGATATGCTAATGCCTCTATATGTAATGGATACATTGTCAAATTCTCCTGGTCTTCCTGGATTATTCATCGCTGGTTAGTTTTTAAGAAACTATCTATGTACTTCATTTTTAAAATGCTTAATATACGGAAATTAACACTAATTATATACTTTAATAGGAATTTTCAGTGCCGGTTTAAGTACTATATCAGCTGGACTAAATTCTTTATCGGCAATTACTTTAGAAGATTATATAAAACCAATTTATACTAGATGGACAGGGAATGAATTTTCTGAATCTAAGTCCATAGTTTATGGAAAACTGCTTGCCTTAATTTTTGGATTAGCTTGCATAGCACTAGCTTTTGTTGCACAATTATTAGGAGGCGTATTACAGGTGTTTTACTTATTTAACGAAACTAATAACATCAATAAAGTTAACAATTAGTTTATAAAAATATTTCTTTTGAATATAGGCAAGCTTAACCATATTTGGAGTTGTTGGTGGTCCAATGCTCGGTATTTTTACATTAGGAATGTTAGTTGAATCTGCCAATGAAAAAGGTGCTATAACAGGATTACTTGTTTCTCTGGGATTCTCTTTGTGGATTTCGTTTGGTCAACCTAGGCCAAGTTCACCGACTTTACCAGTTTCTACTAATGGCTGTGATAGAAGCTTTTTTATAAATCAAACATTTAATCTTACTACTCCTGTTACAGAATTACTGACAAGTCCAAAGTAAGTTATTCATTTTATTCCATTTCATAATTAAAGATTACATGAGGATACAAATAAAAAAATTGCCTTTTCCACCGACTACTATATCCGTACGTATTTAGATCTACAAAATACAAATGTAATCTTAGTTTTGGCTCGTCGCGTCAGGATACTTTAAAAATATTTTGATCTTTAAGAATCTTAAGATATGTTTATTTTCAAGATTAAAACCTTACGTGATGGACAAAAACTAAGATTATATTAGTGTTTTGTTATATATCAAAATAAATAAATATATAGTAGTTTAATGTATGGAACAGACCACTTATTTTTTGTATGTATTTGTATGTACTTTATAAATGAAACCATTTTTAATCTTTTTGACTTCTTCATTTTAGGAGCGATTCAGATTATTTTTATATGTACCGTATTTCATACATATGGTATAGTGCAATAGGTTTTGCTGTCACACTCGTAATTGGAATTGCAGTTAGTTATTTAAGTCGCGTAATATTTAAGAATGAATCGCATAATGAACTAGAACCAGATTTATTTTTCCCGTTTGTGGCGAATCGCATCAGAAAACGGAGACAGCATGAAACGGAATTAAATGAAAACTTTTCGCAGAATTCCATGTATGTGTTTGGCAATAAGGATTCTGCTAAAAATACAGAACAAAATAGTGTTATTTAGGTTTTTACTTTTGTATGTGTGAGTACGAAGGGTGATGAGATATCTTATTATGTACTTATAAATCGCTACATGCAACTGTCTAAAGGATTAAATCTGCAAATCTTATTTGGATATAAGTCCGATTTAAAAAATGTTTTGAGCAAAAAATGATGTTTTTATTTAAATGACAAAAAATATTAAAATTTTTTATTAATTTTTCCGTTAAAATAAAATAGTATTTTTAAATGGTACAAATAGTTCTTAAACTTGCTATGAGATGTTCTACATTATTAAAAATATTTAAAGTCTTACATTCCTCCCTAAGATAGATTTGCCAATCGTCTTAAGTGAGTTCATACATTATTTGATAATGTGCTTGGACAATAATGTTGTAAGTTTGTAAGTAAAGATTATCCTGTCGAGTTTTTATAAAATTATTCCTAATATATATACAATAATTATTTAAAAGGATGCACGCGAAGTTCACAAATAAATAAATATGTTCGATGTATCAAGAAAAAGGAATAGAATCAGCAAAATTCGTGTTGAAAAGATTGATAAAATTAACCCCTTGATTCTCAGTGATAGAATATCCTATTATCATATATGAACGTATTTTTAGCGAATAGTCAAGGGGTAAATTGTAGATAGAAAATATTTGGTATTTATTTACAAATGCACAATAAATATAAAATAAAAGTATGTTAAAAACAATCGCTAAATTAAAGTGCAATTAAAAACTGAAAATAACAGATTTTATTTGGATTGAAATGTTGATAATGCGTGCGTTTCTCTAACTAAACCAGGAATTAGATTCCAAGATCTCTTCGTAGTATTATTAACCGAAAAATAGAAATGGAAATTCGAATAACGATTATTTTCTACCTCAATACGATAGCTGCACAATACATTATAAAATAACAATTGCTGTTCTTGAAATAAATTGTTGTTTTTAGATATATTATCAATGAAAAAGTTTTGAAAAGATATATTTATATAAAGATTGTTTTATAGACATATACTATTAAATGAATAATTATATTTTAAGACTATTAGTTATTTATTTACGGAAACCTTTATCACAGAACAAATTTTAAAGAATAATTTTATTTTCATCCAAATTTTAATGCTTTTAATTTAAAAATATCTGAATTAGTATTTGCAAAAGCTTTAATCTGCTTATGTGTTAATTTATAGCTTACTTTAATAAATTGTTAATCATTTTCACATATAATTTACACATGATTTATATGTGATAAATTTCATACTGCTTGTAAAGGTTAAAATAATAGCGATTTACCGTTAAGAATGATATAACGTAGTCGATTTAAGGCACTACGCTTAGTTAACGAAGATAATAGTTGCACTTACGCTAGGAAATTTTGTAATGAACAAAATCTCGCTACTTATAATTTCAAGGATTTCATTTAATTCATCCAAACGTTATACCCGATGGCTTCAAATAAATGTACGAGTCACGCATACGTTTGCCATTAATGCGATCCAAACTTAGGTCCAATGTTTATGACATCTTTTTATTTAAGCCTTTTCTCTTATTGACATATTTAAAGCAATTTTATATAATATAATAAATTTTATACAATAATTATTAATATTTGTTTTAAAAAGTTGCATTTTTTAGCATTCATTAACTATTGCAATCTCGATTCATTGCTAATCAATGTTTTGCATCTTGTTAAAAGCTTATATACTTTTTAGACATAATAATTTATTTTTCTATCTCTATAAACATTACGCTAACCGGCTTACTCGGTCGTATTACTATATCTAGTAAAATTTCCATCTCTGAAATGTTATCTACGGGTTCCAGCTTAAAATTATATAATACGTAACTCAATAGACATTTTAGTTCCATAATTGCAAATTTTTGACCTAAAAAATTAATCTTGATTAAAAGAGCTGTCTACATTGTAATCATTTCATAATAAAAAATCTTAGATTTCAAAATTTTATAAATTAACTTACCTATGCAATTTCGGGGACCTGCACTAAAAGGAATGTAGCAAAACGGATGACGACCTTGTGATCGCTCGGGAAGAAATCTATCAGGATCGAATTTGTTCGGCTCTTCCCAAAAATTTGGATTTCTATGAATATG
Source organism: Ormyrus thymus (assembly GCA_035582935.1). NCBI lineage: Eukaryota > Metazoa > Arthropoda > Insecta > Hymenoptera > Ormyridae > Ormyrus > Ormyrus thymus. The sequence continues at coordinate 31,947 of JAWWEM010039566.1, forward strand.
GTAAGCGTGAAATATTACATTGGTTCCAGCTGGAATTTTATAGTCCGCTGAAAAATAAAAAAATGTTACGGTAAAGGGTAATTTAATCTGATTTTTAACCGTATTTTTAATTTTTAATAAAAAATCGTTGAGCTTCTACAATGATAAACAATTAAATAGAAGTTCAATTGGGTTCCAAAATTAAACAGTTTTAAAATAATTCTTAAATAATATGTAATTAAAAATGTTTTTGTTAGTTTCATTGGCTGAAGATAAGTGTATTAATTATTAAACCCTTGTAATACATCTTACTTAATTGCAAGTCATGAGTCAGATAACGGAGCATTGTAGCAACGGGTGGATAAAGTCTGAGAGATTCTTTTATGCATCTTTCCAGATAATGAAAATTTTGCAAGTCTTGAAGCTCTATTTTGCCTTGAGTTCTATCCAAAATTGTTGTTACTTCGAATCTTGCTTTATCCTAAAAAAGTTGTATAAATTTCATCGATTTATTTAACTTTAATTTCTTTCATGCAAACCTGAATTTCTTTATTATTGGCCAATAACATCAAGGTAAAAGTCATGGCCATAGCTGTTGTATCGTGTCCCTATTCGCACGAGAAATACATAAATATAGATTTACTGCTTATTTAAGAGTACTTTATATTTTAATAAATTACTTACTTCGAATATAAAAGTATCAACTTCCTCTGCAATTCCTTCAGAGTCTATTTGACCTTTTTTTTCGATTAATAATAGTAGATCAAGCATAGCTTGTCCTTTTCTAGAATCTAAAATTGATATTGGCATTTAATTATTATTTAAAACTAAAAAAAGAGTGTAAAAGAAGAATCATTAAAAATTATAAAATTAGATTTGTAATTTTAAATTTGCTTTGTAGCACTTACAGACACCGTTTGTCACAGATAGTTCTTTTTCATTATCGGTAATGTTCATTAAGTAACGATTTTCCGTAAGTTTGTGATATTCTCGACGTTTCGAAATAACCTGTGAATTTTTACCAAATTTCATTTATTTTATTATTTAATAATTTAAAAGCCATTTCAAATGTTACCTTCGCTGTAAAATCATGAATTATTTTAAGTGACTGTTTGTGCATTCTACCTAATTTCCACAAAGAATTCATCATCCAATCGTTTATATAAGGTCTTGGGGCTCTTTAATAAGAAGAAGTAAAATGAAAGTAATGTTAGTCGAATTTTTATATTAAATACTTCACTACCTGTAGGAAGCAATATTTCCTTGTTGGTACACAGCAGTTTTGTAGTTTTCGCCAATATCTTTATCTATTTTATCTAAAGAAACACCCATCGTTGAGTCTAAAATCAAAATTTTTTATACTATTACGTCAGACAAAATTTTTTTAATAATTGCAATATTTATACCTACCTAAAATAATGTTTAGAGTATGTTTTGAGCACAGTTGCACTAAGCTTTCAATGGTCTTTTTATCTTTTGTTTTTAAATTTTCAACGAGTTTAACGCTATTTTCATTAATAATTTGAGTGTATTTTTTCAAAATATTAAAGTGAAAGGCAGGAGTCAACATTTTTCTTCTGTGTCGCCATTTTTCTCCTGCAAGATTATATGCACGAATTATTAGTATTAAATTATGCACAAATAGTTAAAATATTAAAATACATTTTTACCAGTGCTTGTCAAAAGACCAGTTTTTAACCAAGCATATAAATACTTATAAAAGTAACCTTTGGTGATATTAGTTTGACTTGAAAGAAGAATCTGAAATCAGATAAATATTTGAATCAATATTTAGTATTATTTTTATTTAGTAATCTTCTTTTTATACCTTGCAAAAATAAACATGCATGAATATAAAATTTCTTACCTGTATATCATCTGGATGTACAATACTAACCACTGGTCGTAAAAAACTGAGCCAGACTACGCAAGTTGGATAATAATTATTTATAAGATTATGGATAACATTCCACTGTTTTTCTGTAAATTATTGACACAAATAACTTAATTAACAATATATGCCGCTCAAATAATTAATCTGGATGAAATATTCGCTAAGTAAAATTTTTTTTTTATCGGCAGCAATCAGTATTTTTAATAACTTTATAGATTTTTTAATTTCTTACCAACAGGAACATTAAAAAGAAATAAGTTTCCAAAGAATGGGATTGTCTTTGGTCCTGGTAACTTTTTTAGTAATTTATAAGCTTCACTTCTCTGAATATGTAAATGCCAAAATATCAAGCAAAAAATAGCAAACAGAAAAACGAAAATCATGCTTTTTAGGACTGCAGCAACTCTTGATTCAACTACTGATGACTACTTCTCATGTGATCGTAAGATTCCACTTTTATAATATCGTTTTGGAAAAAGAGAACAAAGTGTACTTGAAGAAAGATCCAGAATACTGCCATACGGTAGAAATACCACTACTACGTCTTTTCGATGCCAATGCAGTTCAGAAATCATTTCTTTGGCAATGATTTGTAGTGGGGCGAAAGCAAGCACCTTGATAACGCAGTTCAGTAAAATTTAAGCAGGGTTGCTGAAAAGAGATTCGTCTCTTAAATTTACTCTTATAGAAAGTGCAGTACATTAGTTGGAATAAAAACTTTAATCCTTTCATAAAAACTGAAACGCTTATTAATTTAAAAAAAAAATGTTATTTTTAATTGAATAAAAGCGAATGCTTCCAGTTTTGTAATTCACTTAAATACCAGATATCGATATGTGTAAAAATAACTGAAATAATCAATTCATTAATAACATTGCAAAAAAAGGATAAATAATCTTAATCTTTTTATATTAGCTTTACAAATTCGTTAAATCCACCAATTATAAGGTCATTAATTTTTTAGACAAGATTTTTCATAAAACAAACGTTACGCACGATGCACGCGTTTTACTATTTGGCCTTACTATTCATTTACACTGCTAAACAATTTGAACAGAGCGAAAAAATATTCACCAAACTTAAAAACAACAAAAATGTAATGGATGCGCTTGCGAAATGATTCCAAGATAATATTTATTCGTCAATTACCACCATTAAAATAGTTCTGCGCGTTCATTTAATGATACAAAACTTTATTGGCTTTTATCCTGTCTGAATCGCAGATGCACTAAAATTATGGTAAAGTAGGATTGGGATTTTCGTAGATACAGCTCTAATGGCCATTTGATTGGCGCTGCGTCTTTGTTACAGTGGGAAACTCTATTTGCAGGATATCTCAAAAAGATGATATTCGTATTAGAGATTAGTACGTCTATTACTTATATTTTTGTATGGTACGTGTTTTTATACGTTATTCTTATACTTTACCATAATCCGTGCTATAAGTCATTCTAATATTTTGAAAAATTGGTTTGTCAATAAATTATACGACTGTAATTATTAAAATCAGGGTAAAATAATACAGCGCAGCAGTAACCTTATTATTACATATTAAAAATTAATGGTAGCAGCACCCTCTATATTTTAAATTATTAACATTTTCGTTTAATTTTTATCCTTGTCCAGATAGTTTCTTGTCATATAATAATCTTATATATTAACACGTCAATAGACTCTGGCAATGGCAAAAAGAAGAATTTAGCAACCCGCTAAATTGTTACCAATAAATAAACGTTTTATAATCCAATGCAATGTCGTAAGGCATTGGCAATGCCTTAACAAGTAAAATCTCAGATTAATTACAAAAAGTTCTCGAACGTGACCAATTAAAAGATCACGACGCATCATCAGTCATCGTTCGCGGAAGCTGAAAATAAGAATTTCTAAAAAATTGAAAACCCACTCGCATGTCTGGCGAAACTTGATGAAGATTTGTGTAACCGTTTTATACAAAAGTCAGCCGATCTGACTCGTCAAGTACCACACGGAACACAATCAGAGTCAAGATCGTTAATAATTTTATCTGGCCACCGCATCGGACTGCATTTAACAATATCCGCGGGGACCGCACGGCTCCAAGAAAAGTCGCGTTCGGTGTACTCTGCTTAGTCGCGCCGACGTCGATATGCATCGTGAGAAAAACAATGGCACGGTCCTAAAAACTATTAAGCAATTAGTACGAAAAAGTGTGCGCTCCGCAGCCGTTTAAAGATGCTCGCTCACGCTCACGCGCACAGTAAGAAGCGTACGGCCCGTCCAGATCGAGGCGACGATGGCCAGTTATAACCAGTTTCAATTTAAAGTTCATGTCTGCGGTTTGCGCGCCAATATCGCCTTTCCCGCCACGTCTCATCGCTTGTTCCTCACCGCGATTATCAGGCGCTTAACTTTCGTCTTCGGCCTCTCGAGTCTGCCTGACCCTTTTGTTTGTCCATTGTTGACAAGCTATCTCGCATCTTCCCAAGCCGACTTTGATCGGACAAGGGATTACCGAGTCCTTCTGCACTGGATTTTAATTGCTGCCAATTAGGAAAAGATTATGCCAAAGTCTTGCTTTGGTCTCCTTTTATCTTTTGTCTTCTGCGCAGTTTGATCGGATGTGGAGTACAGATGAGATCCAGATACGTTTAATAGGTTGAAATTCGAATATGCCTCTGACAACTGTACGTCATCGTTGGTGGCTGCGTACGTGCCGCGGAAGCGCGCGTGTGCTGATTTGCGCGTTGACCCTTCGAATTAAAAGTAAGCCATGATTTTAACGCGAATTCGAGTACTTTTTATGTGTCTCGTACACAAGGTGGCTACTTCAGGGAGGAAAGATAGCTTTGCTGTCGTTAATAACTTTGGCGTAAAAGTGTGAGCTTCAATTAATGCGATGAAATAAAAGAAGCGATAAAAGATTGTGGAAGCATAAAACAAGAAAAACATATAAAGTTATAATCGGATGGAAAACGATGATAATTGAGAATCTGTAATAAATTTTTTGACGCTCGCTGGAATATTTCATAAAATTCTGATTATACGCATTTATGATTTTTCATATTGTTTCTTTTTATTGACAAACTGATTGACAAGTTCATCCTCGAGTTCATCTTTTTAATTGAAATAATCAATCGTTTAAACGGTTATTGCTATAATCTGTATAGTTTGTATTTTAATAAAATTAGTTTTATACTTGCGTTATTCTTGCAAAACAAAATTAAAATAAAAACATTATTATTTTTAAGAACTCAATTATATACTTACTTTGTTATCTTAATTGAATGAAAAATGCAATAGAAAGTAAGAGTCTCGTATACTTGTAATAAATAAAACTGAAAATTCTACGCCTGACTGGAAAAATACCTCTTCTTGAATGAAAAAAACTATTTTTTGTACATTGGCGCTGATTAATTAATTACTTGTAAAAATTGTAGACATTATGTAATAGAGAGCAAAAGAATGTTCCATTTCTTTGAAATGATTTCTATTTTACAGTTTACGATCTATGACGCGTATAGTGAGTCATTATTGACTGCAAATATGATATTGTTTTCTTTAATTAATGATTCACAAACAGTCATTCTTCCCTTAAATAAAAAAATTCTTAAGAAATTAATAATTGACATCGAAAGAATTTAAAATAAAATATAGCAAAGTTTTGTCATTTAAACTTTTTAAATTAGCGTATTTGAAATTTCTTATTATCGTTGCAGGGTAAAATTTCACATGACATTAAAACAATCGAGTTTCTAATTGCGATGAATCTGCGCGTCGTTTACCCTCACGCTCGCTTCTTCTACTTTGTGAGCTAGGTTTGCTCACTTACGTACACAAGTAGTATACCATTTCAATTTGCATCACTAATGTTTAGATCTGTATGAGATTACTGTCTACGGGCATTTTCTGAATTCCTGTTTTTGACAATGTAACTAGTTCTCCTGTGCTTAGGACATCAATTCTAGTAAGTATATTGATATTGATGTATTGCAAGCATTCCAAGTTTCTCCATTAGTACATATTAGTATTCAATCAGTGAAATTTATTCTTGTTCGTTAATGTACTAAAGATCAATTTTAAATGCACCAAAAATTGTTTACCTTTAATTACCTAGTATGAGATAAACTGTATTGTCAATGAGTCTTAAAAACTTTGACTTGGATGAATTATGAAGGATTCGAAAATCAGCATAAACGCACATCTTTCACGCCGCAGATGACTATAAAAAATGGCAAACCTCGTCGATAGCCATCGATTTATTTGCCCGAGGAGGCGAGGACGTCGATCAGTGTCGCGAAAAAGGGAGTGGGAGGGAGAGTCTTCTCCAGTTTCCATGGGCGATCAAAGGCGATTGGCCGGTTTAACGTGGGTAATCTCCGCATTGATGCCTGCGGGTGTTCTGCAACGCATAAAGCGCGGCGTATAGGATCAACGTATATCGGACCCTGCGGCGGCAAACTGGTTTGATCTTGATCGGCGTCACACACGTGGGCCACGATTTTAGCACGTGTGACGGCTATGCACCGTTTGTTTATGTGTGCTCTGGTACCTCTGTGCCGAGGCTACACATCTATAGACGCAGCCTCGTCTCTGTGTTAGAGGACTTTCAGCGCTGTACAGCCTCATTTGCCGAAGGATTCATTACCCGCGGGGGGAGGGAGTTGCGCTCGTCCGGGCGTCTTCGGATTTCCTCACCAAATTTATGTGACGCATCGAGGAGAGCTTTGAACTAGCTATTATCACGCGCCGGTCATTTTCAGATTGTCCGCGCGGTAGTTTTGCTGATGGCTTCGGCTGGTTCAATGAAAAGCGTATATACGCGATTGGAAAAACCAGCTTATACCATAAACCGAGGAAACATTAGATTGTTGTCGCGAGAGTCTACTTCTGATATTCAATTAATTAACAAGGATTATTGATTTGAAATAATGTATGCAATGAGCAGAGACTAAACCTGCATATTTATCAACAATTGCTTCAAGCTTGTCTATAAAAGCCATTATCTTGTAAGTTAATAGCTGGAAAAATTTGCAGATCAAATCATATACTTTTTATGTGAAAGTAGATTTCTCTACGAAGCTTATGACAAAGTTCTGAATTTCATTCAGCTATGATATACTGCTGATGGATTGGTTTGCAAAAGTAACGTTGCGGTTTTTCGATGCGACCGAGACTCCACGCAGTCTAAGAAATAATGCAAATTTTTAAAGAACTCTTATGTATGACCCGGCTTTTTAAATTAAAAAAAAAGTTCGTCTTGTGCGATTCTTGTTTGACCCTGTCACGAACTATGAGTCTTTGACCTGTCGTAAATACGATTGTTTTTCTTATTAATTTTTAGTAATAATAATTAAGTTTAATTTTTGGAATCTAACGAATTTATGAATTTTCTTTTTTCTTGTAAGCCATTACGTACATAAGTCGTAAAATTTTTTAATAGTTTCTGACGCAATTATAACAGTCACTTGTAAAAGTAAAATTTTATATTTTTATTATGCATGCATTGATCTTTCCAATTATAATGTATTTTTGATTTGATAATATTAACCATATTTAATTGCAATTTCATCTTTGTAGTTTTTTGTTTTTAAAAAACGTCATAAATTTGTATTTTTCAAAACACATTCCAAAGAAACGATGTGTGCCGTTACTATTAAGTTTTATAGCAAATTCAATCAGTATTGAATGGCACGTATTACATAGAGTACCTCAACTTTGAAAGAATAAGACATGACCATAATTAGCTTTTATTATTTAATAATACGAAAATATATAAGAAAAATATTAAACAAAAATGGTATGCTTTATAACATTTTGACATCTTCTCTTAATTAATCTTACTTAAGATTATTCTTTTTATTCGAGAAAGAAAAAATTAAGTATATGCAAAACTTTAAACTGAAAATATCAGAAAACAATAATCTTAAAAATCTCAAAATACCAACCTATACTACCGTTGCAACTGTAGTCTTGAATCTTCTTGGAAGTGCGAACAATCATGTTTCCTGTTATGATAATTAAAAATCAGATTATTTTATACTGTTGAAAAACCATTGTACATTGTTGCATAGTTTTGCAGAAAACAAATAAAAGAAGTATCGAGTATGAAATAAAAGTGTTCTTGAGATGTGAATTAAATAAAATTTATAACTTATTTATTTTCGAATACTAAACTTTGAGTTTTTATTTTTTTGAATGCCCAAATATGTAAGATTAAATTAAATTCTGGAAATTGTTAAATTTACTTCATTTGTGGCTTATTATGATCTAATTTATAGTAATATAATTAAAGTCTGTACAGTTAATTTGTTTAATTTTCTTCTCGTGACGTTTTCATTTAAAGTGCTTTTTGCGGAAGTGTATTCAGAAAACTATCTAAATGCTTTAGATAATATTATAAAGTAGAATGTTTCTAAGTGATAAAGGCGTTCACGATAAATTACCCGCTGTGATGAGCAAAATATTAGACAGCAAGGACAAGTGTTTAGAGATGACGAAAAATATTGTCGGTCGGAATAGGAAAATAGAAATGTCGGTTTACGGACTGCTGGCCATGCATTAATTAAAATGATCGCAATTTTAGGTCATGAGAAGAAGGAATCTTATGTAACAATGTCCGAAACTGAAGATGTAGTTAGATTTGAAATTTTGATATGCTTATGAAGGACAAATTAATGCCAAAAAAGATTAATTATCTGTAGTGACGTAAATCAACGGTATTCTGTAGATTTTCGTTATTATATGTACGAACATACATATCATCAAAGGCAATTAGAATTAGATAATGTATATAGCAAATTATACTGTCACAAGAATCACAACGAATTAAGTAGAGTTGTTAAACATTTTTTAATTTTCTTTAAAAACTATTAACAAGTACTTGTAACTGTCCATAGAATTGTTACATAAATGTATTATTGCTGAGATAAATAGATAGACAAATAATAAGCCACACTGCGAAAAATTTTCTTTAAAAATTAAGATTTTTTTTTTAAAATTACTATTTTAATGGTACGCGTGAGACACACTTATATTTTAAAAATTTTTACTATATATTTCGTAAATTTTACTATATTATTTGTAACGAAATATATAGTAAAAATTATTAAAAGATGCGTGTGTCCCAAGAGTGCTATTAAAATAGTAATTTTTCAAAAAAATTTTTCTCAGTCCAATAATTAATAATATCGCGTATGTGCGCAGAACGAATTCCGCGGCGGACACAAAAAAGAAACGACAATAAGACAATAGCTATAAATGTCGATATACTTAATCTGTTGGAAAAAAGTTTCACACTCTTCGGAATTGCGATAATGTTCCTTTGCGCACGTAAGGCATATCGAGGCACGTAATAACGCCATGCCAGGCGTTGACTTACACGCAAAGTGCGTGCGATTGTACATGTCTTACTACCCTTGAAGCATCCGGACTATGATATTAGCAGAAATATTTCTTTTCGTGCGAATAATAAAATGCAATGAAAAATGAAATAAATTTAATTGACATACTCTCACTCAGTTTACATTCCACATTACAATTTCGAATTAGTTAAAATTAATATTTTGCACTTGCAAAACTATTATAAATCAATAAATTTAGTAAATTTAATCCTACTGTAAAAAATTGTTCTAGAATCAACCGAAAATAGTGAATTTTTTAGGTAATTATTTCGTGTTGTTATTTACGAAATGCGAACAGTAGCAAAAACTATCATTCAAGTAATATTATTTTTTTTAATTTATGTATTACACGTAGGTGGTGTAGTTCCTTCACTAAGGGAATGACTTTCGAAGATCTATCAAGATGAATATTGCTATTAAATTACCAACTATAAACAACATAAGGGCTTTATATTTAGTAAATTTTTATAATAAATACGGGCCAATGATGACTTGCGCTTGGATTTTGGAAACAGACACCGTTACGGGCCTGAAATAATGCAAATGTACCTTTGACGTATATACGGTGAACCGTTGAAAAGACAATTATAAGCCATTCCACTTGTCGGTGATTCGATATGCGCGTTAATAGCCAACGTTAACCAAGCAGAGGCGTGTCGCGTCTCACGTGGATCGATTTTTCGCATTAATCCGCGCGCGTAACATTCCGCCTATTGTCCTCTCCGTTCCTCCGGCAATGTTGACAGTCGCGGGAGCCCGCCAAACAGAAGTGTAGCTAGAAAGAGCGAGGAAGAGAGGCCCGCCAAGCGCGAGAGCGAGAGAAGAAGCGGTGGTAGGGGCGCCTTTACAGCCGTATAAAGGCACACACGTGACAATTAAAACGCTCAGTCTGAAAAGCGATCCTCGGCCAACCTTGCCCGAGAGACAGCGGCCGGTTCCTTCGAGTGCAGCTGAAAATTCGACGGTGTGTAGAGGCTCGAGGTGACGCAGGGAGGCATATATGCGTTACGCCAAGAAAACGAGCAAAATCATAGAGCTGCAGTTCCGCACCTTCCTAAGTGACGAGGATCCGAGCCCGGCTGCAACCCCTAGCCGGTGAGGAGAGAGAGCCGCTCGGCGTCGTAACGCTGCAGAGAGCTTCGAGTGTGCCTGTGCGCTCGTGCTGCTGGTCAGCCACTTGTTGCTGCAAATTGCCAGGTGAGCGCATGCAACTATTCTCAACTGTAAATCCTAGCCCTCTTTTACCCCTTCCTCGCAATTTTTACAATTATTTACAATTATCTACAATTATTTTTAATCTTTCAACTTTTATCTCTATCTAAAATCGCCGGCTTTATTATACTTCAATCATTATTAGAGTATTAGTGTGACATATTTACATCGAGATACGTTTTTAACGACTTTATTGAAATATCTTCTGGTTTGTAAAGTCTAAACTATACTACTTTTTACTAACTACAGAGTCTCACATGTTCGGGTCGTAGGTTCTGTTGTAAATTTCGGATACTTTTTAATATAAAAATTTAATTATTCAAAAACACACTTTTCTAATTGATAATATTTGCAAGTTGAGATCAAATTCTGCTGCTTAAAAAATAAAAATGATTGAAAACTCTTTATTTTTGTGCTTTTTTTATTTTAGCTTTTTATTTAGCTATAATTTTAAATCAAATGAAGATTCTTTGATAACTTCTTTGCTCTCTTGTAACTAAGAAGAATTTTTACATATTTTATTTTAAAAAACTGATTGATGTAATTAATAACTAATGGTGGTAGAAATGGTCATTTTGACATTAAAGTATATATTCTGTCCTTTATTGTTTTTATCTATATCGTTCAATAGAAAAAAAAACAATGCTTTTTGATATGACTCAGAAAAAACTAAGAAACTTTTGACCTCATAAATTTAGTAAAAAATCTTCCGTCTATATATTAATAAAAATTTGAAAAACAAACTTTTAATTAATCCCTATGCCTGCCCAATTCATCGAATGTCTGCAAGACCGATATAAAGCATTTGAGTCAAGGAAAGAAATTAAATGTCACAAACAACCTCGCAGTTGAAAATTAAAATGATATCAATCTACTTTTAAAATTCGTCACACCAAGTTGTTCTTTTTCCTTAAATCACATTAATTGACGGGATGATTATTACCCACTTAAGAATTAAAAGCCATATTCTTAATGGACACAAACAACTTACTCTATAAGACCGCCAAGAGCTGTGAAAACAAACAGTAACAGCCCCGTACATTGGAAGAACTAAAAAGTATTGACTTGTACCTGTATTTGCATATATCGCAATCAAAGTGCGGCTTCCTCGGAAATTCCTTCTATCCTGCGTTTGAAAGAACGGAAATATGAAATGATTCTAAGCAAGTTCTTCGGAAATAATAAAGGAGGAACGTAAGATTTCTTGGCATTCTATGTGACATTCAAGAGACGCGCTGAACCGCTTCAAACCAGAAACTATCGAATGGGATAGCGCTGCGCTAATATCAAGCAAGATGTTCACTCACTTGCTTGCGCGGCGAGCGCACTTTGCGGCTTTTATCGGTATAAATTGACTCGCAGCCGATCCCAGAATCAAATTTATTTGCGTATTCACTTTTTTGCTACCTTTCCACTTTTTTATCAGTAAAATTCCTTGCTTCTATCCTCCGTTTAACCTTCGCTTAAGCAGTTTTATTTCGAAAATAGGAGTTTATTCAGTTACTTTTCATGGAGATACTAATAAATTTCATTATTGTTTGTTAATATTAGAACGAAAAGATTTTTTATTATGTAGGTACGTTAAAAATCAGTCACCAGTTTTTAAAAAAAAAATACCTTTATCAAACAAAAAGTATTGCATTTGTTTCCAAAAGCTTTGTTTACAGTGCACTAATTTCTTCGCGCGCGGAAATTCTCCTAGCGATATACTTGCATAATTCAAGCTCATCGATTGTATCTATAATTACGTGATTTTAATCGTGTATAAATTATGTAAGGATAATCAACATTGGTGCTCATAAAAATGGTACGAGCCGCATTTGATCTGCGCAGTTCACCTTTAAAAAAACGAATAAATAAAGGATTATTTCTGAACATTTACTGTGACATTATATTATTCTAAAAAATTTGTCAAATCTTAAACAATTACCTTTTAACAAAGGTATATGTATAAGCAAGTATAAGTTTCCCCGTCATTCAATTTACTTCCATTGGTCTATAATTGTTAATAAGTATATAAGTTAATAGTTATTTTTATCTTATTCTCTCTCTTTTTAAATTAAAAAATAAAGTATATGCCGAGATATTATAATTTAAAAACAAAATTGCTTTAACGCCCGTGCAATATTATTGTTTGTTAAAACTTTGGCTTCAACTTTTATTTACAAAACACACGTTGCTCAATAAAACGCGACAAATGCAGCAAGTGTGGCCGCTTTAATAATCTCTCTTTAAAGTTGGTAAAATACCAGTAGCCCGCGCGTGCAAACTCCGAATAAAAGCATTTCCTTGAAAGAAATTGGATGCTGCTTTCTTCTTCCTGAAACACGAAAGATAACTTTTGACAAAACGATTCCAGAATAGAGCTACGAAAAGATGCGCGCTCTCCTTCTGATCCTGTTCTTCGCGCTGGCGGCGTCGTCCTCGGCGGAGCAGCGGCACCACGATGACACGGCAATATCCGCCGCGGAGGCGGAAAAACAGTGCAAGGACGATAACCCGACCCTCCTGAACTTTTTCTCCTGGGCGGATTACCTGGTCCTGGCGGCGATGCTGCTCATCTCCTGCCTGATCGGCACGTTCTACGCCTGCTTCTCGAAGAAGCAGGAGACCAGCACGGACTTCCTCCTCGGAGGCTCCGACATGGGCACCGTCCCCATGGCGATGTCACTCGGCGCCAGTTTCATCACCGCCATCGAGCTCCTCGGCAATCCTGCCGAGATGTACGAACACGTAAGTAATCCCTGCTGCACATCTTTACGATCGAAAATCGACTACTTTCTGCTTTTAGCTAGTTTAATCTGCTTTTTTCCTCTTTCAAACTTGTTCCGTCCTGGAACTACTAATTCCTTATTTTCTATGTTAAATAGTTCGGTAAATGCTTTTTTATTGCCGTGATCGTCTGTTAATTAATGTTTTAACGTTATATTAGTATCGCAATGATAACTGCTCAATAAAAAAAGTTTTTATTTAAAAATTTTTAACGATAACTACGTTAAGATTTATTTAAAAAGTCGAAATACTTAACCAGTTGGCTTATACTCCTACGTATTCTAAATCAATGAGATTATTTCGTTAAATTGTTTTGTATTTTTGACAAAGTGATAAGTATCAAGTGGTACGATCGTTATTCAATAAGTACTTCATCAGAAGACACTTACATTTGACTACCTCAATTACCAATGAAACTGATGCGATAAGCTGACAAAACGGCAATCGAGCTTAAAGAAAACGCGGTCCAATTGAGCGTCAAGTGTCTAAAAAGCAAAGCGCAGGCGTCGTCTTGGCACGCTCGGGCTTAATGAGTCGTGAATGGATTTGCAGGGCACGCAATTCTGGATGACTTGTTTGGCCTTTGTGCTGGTGGTGCCAATAACCTCGCGGCTCTACCTACCCGTTTTCATGAAGCTGAGACTGACGTCGAGCTACGAGTATCTTAATCTGCGCTTTAACCGGCACTGCCGGCTCCTCGCCAGCGGCCTCTACATGCTGCAGATGATCCTCTACACGTCCGTGGCTGTCTACGCGCCGGCATTAGCTCTAAGTCACGGTGATTATTGATCTCTATGGATCTTCGCCATTTCTACTTACGCTTATAAGCACCGTTATACTTATTTTGCATGAATTATTTTTACAGTTACCGGCCTTAATACTTACATCGCCGTCACTCTAGTCTACGTCGTCTGCATTTTTTACGCTTCTCAGGTGAGTATTTTTCAATTCTTTAAAAGCCCGCTAGAATTTTAGTCCGAAAACGAATTAATAATTAATCTTTACAAAAGTAGAAATAACACTTGTTGCGTATACGTAATAGAACCGTGAGCTTCCTTAACAGGGCGGCATGAAAGCCGTTATAATGACAGACACATTCCAAGCGGTGGTCCTGATAGGCTCCCTGCTACTCATCGTCATCTGGGGCACGGTAAAGGCGGGTGGTTCATGGGTAGTCTGGGGCGACAACCACGCGAGCGGACGCCTCGAGTTCTTCAACCTGAGCCCCAACCCGACCGTTCGGCACAGCCTCTGGAGCGTCGTCATCGGCGGCACCTTCTACTGGACCACCATGTTCTGCAGCAATCAGGCGTCCGTCCAAAAGTACCTGAGCGTCGATAGCATCGGCAAAGTTAGAAAGTGAGTCTTATCTTCTCGCTCGTTTTGCTGCTTGCTTCGATTATCGAAACAGGCACTGGAGTCTTTCTGAGGAATTTTAAAATTCTGCAGCGGATGAAAAATTATTCTCTCGCCGAAACGAAAAATATTTACACAAAAGAATAATGCTTTGGAAGTAGTGTAGCGAAAAAAATGCTACTCACATCCGGTGAATTATTTTTCCTACTCAAAGCCTAACATACTTATTAAAGGTTTTACGATGTATTGTTTTCTTTTTCCATAACTACTTTTAAATTACAAATCTAGACGATTTCATGAATTCTTTTTAATCGAGAATTGTGGCAGTAATTATTATTTACTTGATTTAAAATGTTGTATAAGTAAAGCTTTTACTTTACATATTTAAATAAAGTTTAAAGGCAGCGCTTATTACTCAATTGAAACAATGTAAAATCCTCTAATTTTACAGAGCTCTCTGGATGTCTTCCGTCGGTTTGATTGTGGTCTACACAGTGAACTTCTTGACCGGCATGGTGCTTTATAGCGCCTACAAAGATTGCGATCCGGTGAGCGCCGGGCAAATCACAGGGCAGGATCAATTGCTGCCACTCTACGTGATGAACTTCATGGGTCAAGCAAAGGGCGTTCCCGGTTTCTTCGTAGCCGGCATTTTCGCTGCTTCGCTCGGGTGAGCTCTCAATTTCACTCAATTACATTTCGTTTTACCTCTCTTTTATTACTGAATATATAAATTACTCTTATTTTCTGTACTTTATATGATTTACATGCAAAACAAAAATATTTAAAATCTGTTTTTTTTTGTTTTTGTTTTATTAATAAAAGCTGAATAATTTTCATTTTAATTTCTACAGAAATTAGCTTACAATCTGAATAGCTGCTCCTTCTTTTTTATTTAAAATGTTGAAAACTCACTTTTGCAGCACCGTGGCGAGTGCGATGAATTCGCTGGCGGCTATTACTTGTGAGGATATACTTCAGGGCTTATTCAGGTTGGAGGTGCCAGCGCGTAAAGGCGCCATTTACGCCAAGTGGATTAGCGTGTTCTTTGGCATACTAAGCTTCGCTCTCGTCTTTGTGGTCGAGCGGCTCGGCGGTGTTCTTCAGGTTAATTTTTTTTTCAATAGCTTATTTTACATATTACGTATGATTCAGCTTTTCAATTATACGTACTGAACTTTGAATAAAAAAAGTAGAAATCGGCAAAGAAATTGTTAAAGTAGACTGTAAAGTAGATCCAAACTAATTTATGCTGCATTGCCGAAGTTTAAAGCTTATTTATAAGGCTATTAAAAAGTTATTACTTATAGCTGCCTTTTTTCATCCAGGGCAGCTTTCGAAGTTGAGAAGTGGCTAGCCAGCAACAAAGTGCCGAGTTTGCCTCCGCTTGAAAATTTTCGCTCGATAAACGAGCTATAAAATCTTGTTGTTGGATGAGCCCTGAGACATTTTATCGCTTTTACAAGATCTGCAAATTATACCAAGCTCTTCTGCTTTACTTTAAAACTTTAAACGAGCCTTTAATTAAGTTTCTTTCTGGGCGATGCAAAGAAATCTAAAGTTTCCAACGTTTGCTTGTTTATTTTGTAATTGTTTTATGTACAGGTAGCTCTTTCATTCAACGGAATGGTGGGAGGAGTAACGTTGGGTCTGTTCTCCTTGGGTATGTTTGTACCTTGGGCCAACGCTAAGGGCGCAATCACTGGAGCAATCGTCAGTCTCGTCTTCGTCATGTGGATAGGTCTGGGATCTCAGGTGGCGACGCTTCGTGGTGAAATTCAGCACGAATCCATGCCTACGTCCATTGATCAGTGTCCCTGCCTAAACGAGACTATGCTGGTGGCTACGTTTCGATCAGAAACGGAAGCCCAAGGCGAGGCTTGGTTCATTTATAGAGTAAGTACGCAGCATTTCTTCTCTTTTAAACAGAGTACGCATGCTGGAAATGTCTAACTTGTCGAAATGTTGCTCCAGATAAGTTACCTGTGGTACAGTGCGATCGGTTGTCTCGGCACGATGCTGATCGGCATAGCGGTGAGCTACATCACAGGATTCCAGGATCCAAACGATCTGGACCATGATCTCCTTAGTCCACCAATTCGCAGACTGGTGGGCAACAAGAAGTCGAAGCCAGCTACAGGCCAGGCGATGCAGGGCATCACGAATTTCGCCCTTGAAATGGACGACGAAAAGGCCAGGATCGAGAGCAATGACAGCCTCGAGAAGTCGAAACAGTAGCTCAATCATTTGGAATTTTCTCCATAAGTATAGCTATGCGTACACACAAATCAGTCTCAGGGATGTGTGGCTGCAGCCTATAATACGTATGTGTATCGAACTGTTCTTTTCGGCAATGCCGTCGGTCGTTTTTATGAATTGATATTTATGGATTTTTGTATTAGTTTCGACGATAACGATAGAAATGAGAGCCCAGGAGATCGTTTTCTTTCACACAGTAATGATATGATCTTTGTATGTGCTGTAATATTTTCTTCATCTTTATGAAATTTGTCTTCTTTTTAAACTTTTAACTAATCTCTATGCTTTTACTTTAGATAACGTAGACTCGTTGGTAAATGTGACGAAAAATCTTTAGACACATCAAAATTCGAGTACATGACGTTCTGACGTAGTTCTCTAATGACGTAAATTCTACAAATTTTCATTTGTTGTGAAAAATAACACGATTATAAAATACAATATCTACGTTTAAAATAATTGTGGGAGCACGAGAAAGCGTTTTTGAAAACATAAACATTTGTGTTGTAACGATTTTTCATACTTATTTAAACATTTTTTACTGTGGGCATTTTTTTTGCAGAAAAATGAAAATTACGTACCTGAAGACTCTTACAAGACGTCGAAACAAGACTTGGCTAGTCCTCGGTAAAGGAGGAATTATAATATAGATTTGAATCTCATTAATACTTAATAATGCAATATTTATTTCGCGATGAAACAATGTAATTATTAAAAGCCTTTGCTTCCAGGCTAATCGAAAATGCGTTATAGGTTTTCTGTGACCAGATTACTTTTTGCCTCTCAGTTCGAGAGGTAAAGTTGATTGTTGTGAAGTCGATCGTTTTTATGCACGTATTTAAAGAAAATAGTGTAATATACATTTAATTTTAATTCCGCCCGTATTATACCTGAAACTATTGATAGTATTTTCTTGCGTTTTATACGTGTAAAGTTGATAAACATGAATGATTGCAATAATAATTACGTGAATGTTAATTGTTATGAATGTTATGTTAAAGTTATTAAACTATTACAAATATTATTATTGAAATTGACTGGTTTTTTTGGAATCTTTTTCCGAAAGTCTTTTATTCTTTTATCTACTCCTTCATGATCCGATGCTTCCCTATCTTATTTTGAAATATTGTCGACTATAGTACTATAAAAAATACTTGCTATGATAGTGTTCTAACTGTATTTATGATCTATTGTCATCGCTAACAATGTTCATTTATATTATGGTGAATACACTAATAAAAAAAAACTAATTTAATGTTTGAAATTATTTGAAGATTTTTACTTTCTTTATGATTATTTATAATTTAAAAACATTATAATTTGTTTGTATTTTATTTAAAAATTGGTGCATAATTAATAAAGTGTATTAGGCTGCAGAAAAAGAAGTCCTTCAGATACATATAGATGATAAACTCTTTCCGGTAAGTGAATAAATTCAAGCAAACGTGTTGAATGCATTCTATACTCCGGTACGTCATTCATTTAGTCAAACATTTGATATGTTAAGAGACTACGCGATGGAAAACGCGACGGAAACGCAGGACGTCAAAAGTGGAATATCGGTGCCATTTTACACTTTGAAATTAGGAAGCTCTCGTATTGGATATCGGATATTCGTGTCAAAACGAGAGCAGCAGACTTAAAAGGAGAAAATCAGATAGAAAAGGTTTCCAAGGGAGTAAAACGTACGTACTACTCGAGCACTTGTGCCTCGACTTTTTTATTTTCCTTTGAGCCTGACTCTGTCTGTCTCGGCAACAGCCCCGTTTTGTCTATCTTCTTTCACCTCGATTTTCCAGTCAAAATGCACTTTTTTTAGCTGTTGATTCGCTGACACAGTCAACGGTGAAATCGAAGAGAAAAGCAACGAAGAAAAGCAACTTTATAGTACAACATTCTATGTGTAACAAATAGTATTTAAACCACGAGTTGGGGTTAAAAAACTTTTATAGAAATTAATAGACGTTATTCAACTGAAAAATGAAAATCAAATGAAAAAATATAATGCAAAAAAATATTTGCACACAAAGCTATTAGAGAATGAATAAAAAATGTAAAAATTGGCCGCACATAATAAGGCGAAGAGCGAAAAATCTCGGAGTAAAGAGGTAAATAGAGCAGGAGGCACAGAATGATGGAGAGCGCCGAGTCGGAGCGAGAGAGAGAGAGAGAGAGAGAGAGAGAGAGCGCTACAGATACCCCGGCAAGCGGGAGAAAAAGAGAAAGGAAAGCGAAGGCGGCCGGCGCGCGTGCGGGAAAGAAGGAGCGAGAAAGCAGGTTTAGATGCGGTGAAAACGGATCGATAGTAGGTAGTACCGTAAGGTCCGCGCCGACTGGCGCACGTCCGCACGAGCCAGTCTCGCGGCTGCACTCCGCGCGAGCCATTCTCCGGGCCGACTCGGAAGCGAGGGCGGCACCGAGCGCCGGGGCCAGCTCGTTTTTCCGGGCAGAGCTGCAGAGCTGCCGGGATGCAGGAGAGATAACGACGGGAGGACCCGCGGATTCTAAAGGCAGCCGGCAAGCGCCGCTGGCGCGCATGTGCGGAGTCCACGGACGCCCAAATGTCGGGAACAGCTGTGGGCAGCGCGCCCGAGGTTGCAGCAGCTCGATGTCAGGTGCAGTTCGGTGTTTACCTTTTTATTGTGCGCCGCCGCTTACACATCGCCACTTTCTCTCTCTCCCACTCGCGCACGTGCTTCTGTCCTATTTCAGATATTGACGTTCCGTTGTTATTGTGCTGGAGCCGACACAGCTACGGAGTCTTGATATACTTGGACGAAAAACTAGCGTTTTCTTGTAATAACGAAGGTACCGCGGAATCATTTTAAGGGGTCATTTTAAATTGCTCTCAGTTCTAAATTCTTTTATTCATTTTTCTTTTACGATATTCGTTATTTATTTCCACTTGCAGCTGCGATAAAGTTAAATACACGTTTTACCGTTATCCATTAAAAATCTAGCATAATGATTTTTCTGTCACGCAACGGTAGCTAAGAGTAACGCCGGCTCAAACTAAAACTGCAACAGTTGTAAGAGCGAAGGAAATTTTCAGATGAAGCGGCACAAAAGGTAGAGCATCACTAGCCATCCAAGCAAGCAAAGAGCAGCGCGATGAACAATTTCGACCTCTCCACGTGTCGGCTGCGCCTTCCGCGGCTGGCAGTCCTCGCCTCGCTGCTGATCTACGTGGGTCTGATGCTGATTTACTACCGACGCTCGCTTCCCCTCAAGATGGACGAGACGTCGAGCCCGCAGATCCTGTCGGCACAGGACGAGGGCCGCGTCATGGAGAAGCTGCTGCAGGAGCTGGACGTCCGGAATGCGGAGGAGCTGGATCCGGCAAGCATGAGCGAGAGCAAGCCGAGCGAGGATTCGCGCATGCTGCTCGAGAGCATTTTTTTAAAAGCCGACACGAACGAGGACAGGTCTTTGGACATCAGGGAGCTCGCCAAGTGGATTCACAAGAAAATCATCGATCACATCGACCGAGCCATGAAGGACAACATCGGACTATTCACTGCCATTGACAACGATCCGAGAAACGGTGAGAGTTTTATTTAAAAAACTAGCTGCTTTTCCCTCAACTCGTGAAGATAAGAGCGACAAAACTAAATAAAAATTGACGCGCTCGACCTTTAATTAGGCGAGGTTTCTTGGCACGAGTACCACGCGCACTTCCTGCGCTCTCACGGCTTCTCGGACAGCTACATAACGTCGCACGACAAGAGGCACTCGGCCCTCGCGCGCTCCCTCAAGGAGGCCATAATGCGCGACCGGGCCAGGTGGACCGAGGCTGCGCGGAACGACCCCGAAAAGCTCACCCTGGACGAGTTCCTCGCCTTCACTCATCCCGAAAGCAGCCATCGAGCGCTCCTCCAGATGGTCGAAGACCTCTTCGAAAAGTTCGGTAAGTCCTCGAGTGCCCGTGACAGCCTTGCTTCTGATACTTCACGTCCCTGCAAAGTTTCTCCTTCAAATTATTTATATAATGGACTCGATTCTATGTCGATATTTGCTGATTTTATGCTCTTAATTCTGCGATCAAAGGCTTTTGGAAATCGACTGGAACATTCGTTCCGAAATTATTCATAACTTCTTGCAGTTCTACGTTACCGTGCTTAGTTTTTTGATCAAACGAAACCTCTACAAGTTTTCAGACTCAATCGATGCTAAAATATTTTGAAAAAAAAATTCAGAAAATTCATAAGATTTTACATACAATTTTGAGCTTTCAGACCACTTTGATGCACTTGCGTGAGTAAAAAACTTGAACTTTAATTATAAGTCAATTTTTATAATAAGTAAATTTTTTTTTAAAAAGAGCAGTATCTTCGATTTTTCTTATGAATAAAATCATCTCGCAGAACTAAATTTTTTTTTAATTTCCTTTGGGAAATGGTGGTCCAGTCTTTTAAATTGACGTCATATCTGCCTTCTACATACATATTACAGTTATAATCACATAACATTATTTATGGGTAGCCGTGTTCAGCAAATTGTAAAACCAAAGGTTAGGTGTTGACATTAAAAAAGTAATTAAAGAAGAGAACGATGTTTTAATACCTTTTGTAGTATGTACGTATGACAGGGATAAATTTCCTTGCCTTGCAGATCAAGACGGAGACGAACAGCTGACGGAAGACGAATTTTCTGATTTACCGTCGGAAGGTGCCAACGTCGATCAAAGTCTGTCGATGCCCGTAAGTCAAGAACGCCGCGAAGAATTCCGACACCTCATTGACAAGAACAAAAATGGCAAAGCTGATCGCGCTGAACTTCTGGTAAATTGCTAGATGTCGATTCTCTAGAACATGAGCGCAATCTAGAAGAAAATCAATACTGATCAGAAACTTCATTATGAGCTTGAAAATTGGGCCATCAGACTTTTATTCGAAATTCTTGAAAAATAAATTAACTAAATTAAAATGTATAGAAATAGATTAGAACTGGAATCACTAAATTAATGAACTCCTTAGTTTACACTTTGAAAATAATTCTATTTACTCTTTTTTAGACTTATATAGATCCACGTAATCCGAGACACGCTATTCAAGAAGCTCGCCACCTAATAGATTTATCCGATGTAGATCGAGACGGAAAACTCAAGCTATCGGAAATCCTGAGTAAAACGGATTTATTCCTCGGCAGCAAAATGGTAGATACGGAAGGAAGTTTTCACGACGAATTTAGATAAGCAGCTGAGGCTCAACTACTTTTTTTAGTACCTGTTTTGGGACTTTTACAACGCACGCCAATAGTTCCTAAGTCTTGCTCGTAAAAATAAAACTAATTTTTCTACTTTAATTTTAAACAATTTCAGGTAAACGCAAACAACAATTTTGTACTTTTGCAGGGTTTTTAAAAGTTATTTAGAAATTTTAATAGAAACACGTGATAAAGTCTATAAACTTAATCAAAATTCATTCTAAGTACATTATTTTTTATGCTTTATATCTGTATTACACGTTACAAATATATGCAGTCAATTTAGCGTAGAAGTAATACGTTATTTCACTTAGACTAAAAAGAAGACTGTAATTTAGAAAAGATTGCGTATCGAATCAATAAGACTTGTAAATAAAATCTCGCAAAGCATCAAACATTATGTGATTATTGTTACTAACATTTAGATGTTCGAAAAAAGCCACGTTAACCTGTAGATGACACAAATATACCTATGTAAATAGATTACTTTTTTTTAAGTTCGTAAATAAAAAAATTTGTATGAAATATCTGACTTATTATATATCTAAAACTAAAAAATGCTGAAAAAATAACGCATATAATTTCTTAATTGGAATGCGTAATTTATTTACAATAATACAAATTAAAAAAATCTTCACAGTCCACATAATCAAGAAAGAAAATTTTGCCCGAATTAACTAGAGAATTCGGAGTTCAGTTCGAGTTTTTGCATACAAAAAACTTTTTAGCGCCATGTTTACATACTAACTATTGATAATTAAAGCAATTACTTAATTAATTACTTTCGTTGCCTCAATTCACGAGAGATTTTCTAGCACAAGAGGCTATTGGATATCTTATAATTGACACGTACGACTGCAGCAAATCCATCGATATTTTTCATTGTATTTTTTTTACATCTTCACATTTACGTCAACAATAAATATCTGACATTATCCTTTTTTTATTAACACATTCCCTTCCCTTTCAACAATTAAAAAAAATTAGCAAAACTTAGTTGACTAGTTTAAACAGCTGCACTTAGATATATATGAAACTTCATTCTTTTAAATATTTTTACCTTTTCAACTGTACTTGACTAATATATTACGTATTTGTTTTGTATCACAAAAGTCACATTATACGTAGAGCTTTAAAAAATATACGCTTGTTGCAAAATATATATATATATATATATATGTTAGAAAAAGATAATCGTTCGTTTCATATAAATTCATGAATTCACACACTTTAATTTTTGTTCTTACAAATATTTTTCAAATGTTTCATTACTATATTTAGGAATTGCTTCGTTGTTAAAATTCGTAAGTTCATTTGTCGTTCAACATTTTTTGCAAAATGACATTTAAAGGATAATTAAAATATCAATTTTAATTAGATTATAATAGGATGAATTGACTCTACTTTATGAAACTTGGTAAATCTAACCAAATGCTGGATTCAATTAACATTATTTACATTATTAACATTATTATAATTTAAGCCATTGTTTAATGTATAAGATTTAACTTGAATCCAAACTATCTGAAAATATTAAGCTTCAAAATTCTGATAGAAAACAATTCCTAAACCTTTAATTTAAAGGTTTCTACTAAAGTATAGCTTTACTATGACATAGAGAATATAAAGAATGAGAAGTCATTTGAAAAATATTTTATACTTTTATTATTAACAATAATGACTATTTTATTAATTTTGATATTTTCGATATAGAACTCTGATGTTAATAACGTCCACAAATCAATAAAGAAAACAGACAAGGCTTGCAGTAGGAGTACAATAAGAAACAACTAGACTTCAAACGTTATTAGCAAATCAACGAGTTAAAAAACTTTCAAAGGATTGTAACTCTGAAACGCTTTGCATCTTTTATGTTTCTTTTTACACGAGCTTTTCATTAACGTTTAATTCTAATATAAATTTTCGTTACAAGAACGATGTAGTCTTTACATTTTATGAATAATGTTCATTTTGCACTAGACATTAAATTAAATGGATATATTTTAGCGAAAAAAGACTTGACACGGGAATGCTATTGATAACAAATTAAAAATATAACTTTTTTATTATAATAAGCTAAAAGCTATTGTTCCTTTTTGTAATCAATTGTAAATCACACAAAAATCTAAATTCTTAGTATTTTGTTAATCAATATTTCATACAAAAGTTTTCTATTAAAATAGTGTGATTGAAAGACTTTATTAGTCTTTAGTGTAACTACCAAATGGTACCAAATCATACATAAAGATAATTTATATGTTATAAAGAAATATATTTTATCACACCGTTTGTGACATCTTCATTCGCAGCGTAGAATATATATTTTTTTTTAAATTTGATATACCTATTGTTTGTATAATACTAGTATAGGTCTCGTAAGTCGCGCGTTAAATTGCTTATATAACTTAAAGCTAGTGACCTATACTAAAGAGATTGTGTAAAAACGGTCGGTTTTTGCTTTTCTAAAACTATTTTTAATTTAAAACTTAATTATTGTAATGATTCTGATTGAAAACTTAATCGGTTAAGATTATTTTATTAAATTTATTGTTACCACTTTGTAATAAAATATTTAATCATTTAATATTGGAAACAAATATAATGTAAAATAGAAATGTAGCAAAGTGTTGTAAAAAGGCAAAAAGTTGCTTTTTCATACGGTCGTGCCCCTTTTATTTTGACACATTAGCATAGTTTTTAGTGTTTTTTATCTGTAATACCTCTTTAATTTAGTTACTAATTATTTGTGTTTCAATCGCTAGAAAGTATATATTCTACACATATATTAAACGTTGTTTTTTTTAATACTGCTAATAACATGCTTTTTACACATATATTTTTTAAAAGTTTTTTGTTTAACAATTAAAATAATTTTTTTCAATTTAGCTTAATTACGATAAATTTGAATTTGTTACATAAATTTACTGCTTTTAATAGCAATTTTGTTAAAAGTTATTAAAAGCTAAACTTTTATTTTTTATAAAAATTGAATTAGGCCTTTCTTAGTATTTTTTTTGTATCTTATATTTTAAATTATTCTTATCGATGATCATCTACACTTAGGCAAAATTAATATCGATATTGATTTAATGACGTTCGAAAACTTTTTTTATATGATCAAGGTCGGATTGAAGCTTTTTCAATGTAAATACTAATATGAGTTTTAATGTACGCGCGTCAAGTCCTTTTGTCACTTTGTGCGCGAATCACATACGAGTAAATGTATGATATATATATGTAAACGACATTAATGAACCGGTCGTAAATTACCGATTGATAATACATTTATTTGTACACTTTTCAACAATCAGAACCTCGAATCCTAAAAAATATATAAAATTGATTTTTCAAGCGAGTTAAATTATTCATTTAACTTCCTGTAGTCCCTGTGCATTATAACGAGATATATCGTCATGAAATGTACGAGGTTTCTGTATAAACCATAGCTATCAAGTGCGTGGAGGGTTAAAGTGGCTACGTTTTAAACATTTCATCAAAGAATTTAAACCATTTCTTTTTAGGAAATAATTCCAAGTCTTAATGGAAAAACTTAATTTTTAAACTTTTCAAGTAAAACAATAAAACTTCCAGCCGCAGTTTTCTTTTTAAAGATGTTTCCATTTGCTAATTAAGAACTTTATTCAATTTACTATACGATAATCTAAAATGCTCTTATTAAATTTTGATTTTTCTATAATTATGAGCAATATATGTACCGAAACATTGTTTTCTTTTTTAACGCTGGGCATAGCAAGTCTCTTTAAGATTGCTGCTTATCGAATTTTAGGTAGTTTTTAATATACAAAAGTATTAAAGATGAAAATTCAAATAGGAACAATTTAATTATTAAAAAGTAGAAGTTTTTTTTATTTTAAACACTTTTATTTAATCTATAAAGCAATTGCCTCTAAAAAGAAGTAAAAACAATAAAAACTGCGGCGACCGCTGACTCATTAGGTCCTTAAAGCGACTTGCTTGTTCACGAATCATTTCGCTCTTCTACACAATTGTAAGAGTGAAGTATATATGAATAATCTACGAAACTTAACTAGTGTACAACTACGTGTGCAAGCCGAATCGCGAGCAATCAGGCGACTGTAATTGTCGTGCGATTTCGCGGCAGTCTAGATCGCGATACAGATCATACTTTTGTCCTGCTCCTTCTTCCTCGTCTTCTTTTTTCTTGTCTTTTGTAAAGCAGCAATGTCCTTGTGCGCTAACCTTCGGGTTGGACCCTCAGGCTTTTTGGGGGGTTTAATAGAATGACGGAGGATAAGAGATCATTACGCTCTGCTACTTGCATGGATTCGTGCTCAGCCAGCTGATCCTAGTTTGGCGTCCTTTTTCAGCCGCCAGCGCCACCATGGTCATAGGGTCGTTCTGCAAATAGACCGCTTTTATTGAAAAAGAACTCGTCCTGAGGTGGGTGACTATTGGGGGAGAATGAGATAAAAAGTGTGCAGAAAGACGATGTCTGGTAGCGAACTGATGTGAGGAATAATGAACTGAAATTAAATATTTCAGTACTCTGAAACATATTTATTTTTTAATTTTTTAATATTTTTTGTTAACCCGTAAAAAGAGTGGACTGGCAGATTGCTCTCAGCTTCGCTACCTTCCGTATAAGAAACATATCATTTGGCTTGAGAACAGCAGTCTACATAACAAGGCAGGCCTATTCTTGCACTCTCTTTTTATTCCAGGCGCTACAACGGGGGTCTAGCTTATACCCAAGTTTTACTTGAGGCTCATTTAAGTGCCTAATCGTTAATCGACTTTAACTATTACGGATCTTGCTCGGGAGCTTCGGGCAGAGGGAGTTAGCGGGGTGTTTGGTGGCTCGATTGGTAAGATGAGCAAGTTGATCCGGATTCCGAATTCAAAGCACCGATATATACGAAGTATGTCTCGGTTTTTTATAAAAAAATAGATAATGTTCTATAAATTTTGTAACATTTAGTACAAACTTTAATCATCAAATTTTATTCAAGCATTAAAAAGTTTATTAGAATTGTCATAAAAAGTTTATTAGAATTATATTTAGCTTATTATAGAAAATAATAACCCTGCAATCTTTCCAAAGTTCAAATTCAATAACGTATTTGAAATTTTAACCAAATTCTTGTCAACTTCTTGACCTAGATTTCTATGAGGCCGAACGATAGGCATGTATTTGAAATATCACTTCTACTTATGTTAGCTTTGCCAAGGTGCAATTAATTAACGCTCTTGCCCAGATTTCGCTTCAAGAACGCCAGTACCATATCGATTTGCAGAGTACTATTAGTTTTGTTGTACATTTTGCATTTTTCATTGCTGTGTTTTGCAAAATTTCTTTAAATAGTTTTTGTTTTTGCATGGATAAATAAATCTTGAATATATGATTAATAGTGATGAAAGAAAATTAAATATGCACTTATAATAGATACTAAAAATGCGCCTACTTAATAAAATTCTTTGTCTGATATTCTTTCCTGATAATTCATTATTCATGCAGTACGAGAGCGTAGTTATTAGTTTATATCAAGATGAAATTCAGATAGTGTTATTTCTAGATAACGCGTTATTTTTGCATTAAAGCAGTAGAATTTAAACTAGGAAGACCTCATGTTATTTAAATATAAAAAGATATTAATTTATGTTCACTTATGAATTTAAACTTTACACGAATTAAAGAATTCGAACGTTAACAATTAAAAATCTATAAATGAAGCTAAATGTAATATAACATAATATATGTGACTCACTCAGCAGGTCGTTCAGGTGGCGGAAGATTACTACCGCGACAGCAAAGTCTAATCCAGTCAGCTCCTGGCCTGATTTCTGGTTCTTCAACCTCTATAACTGCAAGAGTATACGATTAGAAAGATTTTGCAAATTAGCTTTTATGCAATTACATTTTTAACAAATAAACAGTTGAAAAAAGTACTTCATTAAAAAAGTAGAATATTTGGTAGTGTCAACCGAAAAAACATGTATGAATGTGAGATATGTATTTTGGCAAAGATCATAATAATTTTTCTACTATAAAATAAAAACAGTAATATATACTAAATGACCTCTCTTTAAACCTAGATATTTTCCTCCATCAGCGGATGAATTTAAGTATAATATAGAAACAATTATTTTTCTAATTCAAAACCTAATATAAAATAACCACAACTTAATTTTTGTCTTCTATAAATGATGTATTTAAAGTCTAGATATATATAGAATAGCCAATAAAAGAATAGTCAATACTGTTCTTTCCCATATTTAGTTTAATATATGATACATATGAGTACAAATGCTAATAAACTGTTTACCTGATGCCATCCGATGAGGCTGGCAACCGCTGATAGTCGATTGACGTCTTGTCAAATCGGTACCACGCACCGACATGTATACGGATATAGTTTTATCCAAAGCTAGTCTTACCTAAAATATTAATAATAATTACGCATTAATTTTCACATCTTTTATGATCTCTTCTTAGAGTTTATTTATTTTTTGCCTAGCGAGCCAAAAGTACTACTTTCCCTCCCGGCGCCGAATCGGGAACATTGTATTTTCGTCCTCGCTAGGCAAAAAAATAGTATACGCTCCACGGGAGGTAAAATGGCAAGCCCATAGCACGTGTTTCACAATTTACACGCGCTATGAGTTTACCAATACTTTACATCCCTAGGTGCGTAATATACTATTTTTATTTCAGTTATAAAATAAATTAAAAAAAATTTTTGTAAGCAAATTTGTAAAAATTATTATTACAGAAACGGATGAGATCTTATACTTATATATAGGCAATTATGGTATTGTGTAATATTTTAAATTTTTATGGGAACATAAGTAGAACGACATTGAATGAGATAAAAAAAATTCGAGGTTCTCATTGTTTCATGCTCTGCACTAAAGTGGAAATTACTATTTGAACGATTTTTTGCCAGCAAATTAATTTCAATTTAGATTCATTAAAAGGCCTTTTAGACAATTAACTGAGAAATTCATTCTTTAAGAAGCCCAATTAACGATTTGAAGTTTATTACGTAGTTTCCATTTTTTTTTTATCTTTTGTAAAGGATAAAACAATTACATTTTTTAAATATTTCTTTTTTGCACAATAATTATATTGAAAGAAACTTTAATTTTTGTAAAAAATTTATTTTCATTTCCAAGGAAACCCGTTGAGTAAATTTAATTAATTGTGCACCTCATTCAATGTTTACAAATCAAGCGGAAAATAAAATCGACTTAAACCCATTTCTATTTGTGGAGCAACGTCAACGAAGTTAGCTTTACCCAAATGCCCCGAAGTTATTCACATTCAGATTCCAGTGGAAATCTTAATACCTGACGTACTTTCGAAGATTCAAAGCGAACAAAGATGTTTTAAGAATTTACAAATTGAGAAATTTTGATTAGCTTTGGTAACGTATATTTGGAAGGTCACGAATGCAGTCAAACTATTATTGCATTACGACGTACTACTATAAACGTTTCAAGTTGCAAAGATCATACGATACTTCTAAAATCCGAACTAGTTATTCAACATCTCATTATCATATAGTTTATAATATATCTCATTATATAGTTTATAATAGAAGGTTATACAGCAGCTCTGTTTAACGGGAATATAAGATCGAAGTTTTATATTTGTATGATGGATATTTTTACTGCAATCATTTTTTTTACTAAAAAATGAAGCTTATACTTTTTAGGAAATGAAAATTTTAGATTTCATTCACTGACTCCTCATAGATATTCGTATACATATGACCCTGACGATTCTCAAATACAAAGTTTGTAACATGATTACATTAGCATACTAGTATTTAGAATAGGTGTTCTATGTGGTTTTAGTTTGTAAATTACGCCTACGATGTTATCCTTACATTTTCAAATATCATATTACATTTTATTAAAAAATAGAAGCTTCTCGAAACGTGTAATGAACGAATGAGGCCAATTTCGCCCACGTCAAATCACCAAGATAAATAATTCAATAAAAGTTTTTTAATATTTTATGACAGCGTGCAAGCTATATGATGAACGCCAGTTGATCTGCAATTACGTGAGTATCGATCAGCGAAGATTAACTGAGCAATGCCAGGTATGAGCAGTAATGTACCCGATATTATTCGCCGACACTTTTAATACAAAATGCAAAATCGAAATTTTTGATTTCTTGACTTGATTTTTAATTTTCACTATCCTGATTAATTTTTAAGCGGGATTAAATCTAACATCATATATAATCATATATAAAAGTATTATTAATTCCTACTTTAACTTGAACTTAAAATATTTTTAAAAATAACTTTTTTTAATAGCTTTGCTTCTAAGTCATCTCCTCGACTAATAGTAACACTATAAACACCACAAGAAACGAAATTTGGTTAAAAATACAGCGCAAAAGTATAGCTTTCAGAGTTCCGAAGCCCTAAGTAACCGTTCTAGGTCCTAAGACAACATTTACCAAGGGATTAATAAACATATCAATCAATCTGGAATTTTTGCCATCATCTCGGGGTTCAATCTTCCTAGTTCTCGCGCGTTCGGGCGCGAAGAGTGCAGCTTAATGAGATTCATGATTCTCTCGACACTTTGTTTGTTCGGTGGCTGCTCATGCATACGCAACGTGCTGCAGCTTCCTGCGTTTCCCCGGGGTTGCGATCCCATCCGGCTGCAAGGCAACTTTGTCGTGAACGACTTGTTTAATCGAGATTTTCAAAGCGCACCTGAACTTCCTCAATGTTCTTGCTACGTTCGGATTGTTTTCTTGCTCGCTGCTGTTGGAGCTTTTGCTTTATACCGAGTTTATTTTGTGCGCTGGTCGCGAGGAATTGATTTCTTTTCGCCGGTAAGACTCGTTTTTGCGTCGACGCAAATGGAGAGACTAATGGATAATGTTCACCAAACAGTAGAGCAGAGCTTTGTATAAAGGGCGTTCTCAACGGAGCAGTTTTCCGCGAATTGTCCTAGTTATAATCGAAGTAATTGCTAAAGTATTAAGTTACAAAACTGAAATTATTAATTATAATTTGATCTTCAACTTTTAAAAACTTAATATCTCAATAAAATTGATCATTTTCCGGAAAGTAATCCTCTATTTAGGGGAGAACACGCTATCGGTATACATGGATTCGATTCCATTAGACAGGCTAGAAATTGGAAATTAAATTCCATTCCATTATGAAATTAAACGAAATTATACTTAAACCTGATAAATGGAATTATTGTACGTATCTAACACAATCAGGTTTTTATCTTATTCCAGTAAATTAAAGTCTTCGTGGATGATTTATCAAGAGATTAAAAGAATTTGCTTATTGAATTTTTTTATAATTAAAGATTAAATGCTTTTAAAAATATGCCCTATTACGAAAGAAATAATTTACGTGCGTCAATTCTGTATCAATTATCATGTCGTAGAATTATGCACTTATAATAATTGACTCTACTTACATCTCTCCATGTTGCGAGGTCATACAGCTAGAAGCACAAATTGCTTTGCAGGATTTGCGAATTTGAGCTTGTGGAAGCAGGATAATTTGGAGCGTTTTATGTGCATGCTTAGGCAAAAGAGGTTTACAATTACCTTCGGAGCAAGAACAGATAGAAACATAAGGGAAGAGCAAGGAACGTGGGAGAGATGAGATAAGAGAAGTAGAAGCCGTCTCACTATATTACCTCGCCATTGAGGAAGCAGTAAAGGGTAGATATGAAGAGGCCTTGAAAGGAGGTCAGGAAATGCGTCGTATAAGACCAGAGTGCAAATTCCCAAATGCTTTTGTCCAAAGGTGCCTCGGCCATGGAAATCAGGTTGGTAATTCCCAGCAGTGGCACTAAAACCAGTGCAGCCCTCACTGCCTTTCTGCAAACGAAAAATTGCTGTTCGTACTGTATCTGTTTTTCAAGGTTACTCCAAAACAATGCATGGTCATTAAAAAAGCCTTTAATTACACTATTAGAGATTCTGTGAATGATGAATAATGACTGATCTATTTCTATCTGAAAACGTTTTCAGGAGGCCAAAGAAAGTAACTATATGCTGTATAAATTGTTTTTAAAGATCTTTTATAATCTTCTTAGTCGACTAATAGATATTTTATTACTGTAAAGTTTAATGCTAATGTTTTATGAAGTAAAGCAGGAAAGAGGACTTGCAAACTTTTAGCTAGTTTGATTTAGATTTCGAGTCGGAAAGTTCAAACAGAGGGTGCACGGTGGATGGCAACAAAAGAAAAATTCGCCCGAATCGTGAGGGAAGTCTTTCCAGATTAGATGCAATTAGTTTCCTAGCGTTCGGAACAATGCGTTGGAACGAGTAACCGAAGATTGTAATTATCATAAAAGAGAAGCACCAGAGATTCTGTGGTCATCGGATCATTCAGTCTATTTTTCAATCCTTTAAGTTTAGGTTACATAGATTATTTTACCTATTAGGTACATTTTCATTCAAATATGTACTATGTGAGTGAAGTTTGAAGTAAACTAACTTTGAAATAAATAATTTAAAGCTTCTAGAATAAATGTGGAAAATATTTAATTACTTATAATGTATCCAGCGTGAGATGACATTTATTTGAGTTAACTTTAAATTATCGTGAAAAGCACGAGAAGAATTAGAAAATAGAAGATGTATCGAGCATTGATGATTTAATAAGAATAATGAAAACAAAATTTATTCGCGTTACGTAAACGAATTAATGCAAAGCTCGACGAACAGAAAGGAAAATGCACAATGCACATCGGAATATCCCTCATTATACGAAGTGCAGAGGCAGCGCTAATCGAGGGGTTGAGAAAACAAGATTGAAAAACAGGAAACCGTCACTAGGAGACCGCAACCGATACTGACGATTTCTGCATGAAACTTGTCACGTTGCATAATGCAAAATCCACCCAGCTGCAAGAATTTTTGTCGAGTCTACAAATCGATCAAGTAAATAACTTACTGCAAAATTATAATACGACTTTTTTATTTAGACCCAGAAGGTCTCGCTGACGTGAACACTCGTAATTATTTACTTTTTAAAAAAATAAAATTAAGAAATCAATATAATAGAGTGTAAGTCTCGTGCTTTAAAAGAAAAGTAATGATTAATAACTCACCGAACTTGCTCAATTTCGCTAGTGTGGCTCTGTCTTAGCTTGACCACCAAAACTCGTATGATATTGAGGAGGAACAAGAAGTTAAGCTGAAAACAAAAAAGATCATCTTTTACGGATGATCCTTAGTTATCTGTACGTAGGTCATTTATGTGTAATCTGTCCACGGGCACGTCCCGCGCGCCCTCTGTAATCCAATCTACAACGGCTAAATTTTTTCCCTCTCGAAAATTTCACAGTAAATACTTTACCAATATCACCGCCATTCGGGGCCCTTCTAAGATCCAGAAGTACAAGGTCAGATTGTAGCCCCACCAGCATCTAAAGGACAGAATAAGGCGGCTTAAATTGCTACAGCTTTTATTAGCGGCTGGTGCCTCGACTAAGAATTTCTCTGCGATATATGTGTTTTGAATTATCGAAGGTTCCTTTTGTTTCTGTTCCTAATTGTGTTATCCTTCAATTTCCCCACGTTTAAAAGGATAATTAAATGTAGCAGTTACGTGCCGGCACGCTCGTGGAATTTCAGGCAGCTGTTTAAGCATATTTCATTTGGAGTTATCAAACTCATTACTTCGGATAATCATTGGTTAACTTTTATTGCGGAAAAGTTATTTTAAAATAACTTAGAATAGCAAAATTAATTAAACTCGTCAAAATTTCGCTAAGAAGATTACTTTATCCGACTTTATCACTACTCGAAAATACGCGCCTCACTGCAAAAACGAATTATATAGGAGGAAACTATCGCTTTGAGAAAACTCATTCGCGTGAAATGTAGAACTCAATCATTTAAAAACTGCGCTTACATTCTCATTGAAAGCGGGAGCCTGCACGTAAAATAATTCCCGAAGTCGAGAATCTCATTTTCGAGAGCTCGATGCCGAAATGGAAAGTTAAGCAAACTAAATCCCCTTATATGAAAGGCGAAGGAAGATTTGCACAAAGCCTTTTGCGGCAGAAACGACAGGGAGCACTTACTTTGACGGATGATAATAAAGCGCCGTGACGATAGCCCAGGTCAGGGTCATGAGGATAGGATAGCCCCAGCCGACGAGCCGGTACATGCGGTAGTGCGAAGTCTCTTGGAAGACGGTCACTATCAAAAATACACATTCTCAATCTCACTGAAAACTCTCTTTAATTCGGAATCTGTCAGTAATTTTGAATCAGAGGCATTAATAATACTAATCAAAATATTTTCGAAACCTAAATTAAAAATTCATAATTCCAATTTTACGTTTTGAAATAAATTATGAACCAAAAATCCCTGACTTGCGCATCAACATAATACTTGCTATATTCAGATCAATTGCTTTAAGTACGATTGCTATTTCTTACCCGTTACCATGTTGTGTAGGAAAAGACCTTCAATGAACATCCACATAAACATTGCTGTCCTGGCGTATTCGAGAAGAACATAAGTGGCCTCGCACAGAACGGGCTGGAAAATGCAATTATTTTCTTTATTACAAGATACAAATAGATATTTTTATGACTTTTCTGATAACCAAGTTTCAAGATTTTTCTTTTAAATTATATTAGATAATACAGTGAAATGGCTTGAGCGTATCTGACACTGTATCTTTCTACTTACATCAGAACTGCCTGTAGAAAGATTAATAATAATACATTTTACATTGAAGTTTATTCTTCCTTCTCTTGAAGATAGGAAAAAACCAGTAAGTAATAATATAAAATGAAAAGTAGTACACTCACAGTATTCTCAATGCCGTACTTTAGGCCCTCGACTTTTGCTTTGACAACTGCTTGATCTATGTACAAGGTCAATCTTATAACGACTTGAATCACCATAGCGACGAAGAGATTTTTATGAATCCGAGTCCTCGTGTTTCTTAGTGACCTGCAAATCCGATTTACACAAATACGTAAGTAAGTAAATACTTTTTAGTAAGTATTTTTTAAATCAAGGAGCTGCGGTTAATTCAGTTGTTTCAACACGCTTTAATCATAAGATGATTTATTGAAGATTTTCGCGTACCGGTGAAAAAGGAAAAAATCAATTTGGAGCATGCGATATATAGAATAATATGATTGTAAAACGAAAGCTATTAAAAGTGACGTACGTTGTGCCATTGACCAGTGAGCACATTGCATATTCATTCATTCGTTCATTCGTTAAATGGAAATTTACATTTTATTTGTTCACTTTGTCTGCAAACGAAACGGCAAAATAATACTGGTCTAAACGAATAAACAGAAAAAGAGCCAAATTTCGTTAAAACTAATTAAACAATTTTTAATCTTTTCCAAAGTAATTCTTACAATGCTTTTTCATTCGAATTAGGAAGAAAAATTTGTACCTAAATCGACAGAAGATTGATAACGATATCAGTAGTGCTGTTAACGATATACTCAGCCCAACAAATTCCAAATATCGTGTTTTAGCAGCGATGTCCAGTCTGACCTACATTAATGCAAAGTAAACAAACATTAAAATTTGTTTATTACAAACATAGTCACAGTAATTCACTGTTAAACGTTATTATTTACTATACATTATATGTGTATTATATTATAATTAATTTTAATTATTTGTTGCGTGTGTGCATCTCTTTCCTAAATTGCAGTACACTGTTGTTCACTTCGAACATTTAAAGTCCCAAAAATAAAGCGAACCGTTTTACTTGTGCGGCAGAACCATTCATAGCTCTCATTTTTCTTTTGTGTACGCAGACACGAGTAACAAATCCCACGTGGTTATAAATTGGTGTTTCATTTACTTTAGCTTCGAAAGATATAAAAATAAAAAATTTATATGGTTATAAGAGCAAATTGAAGACTTTAAGTGAAATAAATAAAGGCATTAAATATTGTTTAAAACACAAAATTTATGAAAGCACGTAATATTTTTGAAAAATTTAGACTTTTGAGAATAACTTTCTTTGCATTCAACGTATGAAGCATTCGCTGATTATTATATTTATATTATTTAATATGAATTTTTAGTTATTTTTTTAAATCTTGATAATAAATCTTTAATTAACTTGTAGACAGAAAAAGAGTGATAAATTGTTGTAAATGCTTCTATATAAATATGCGAATGAAAAATATGAAACGATTCATATTAATTACACCGAGAAATTGATGGAATTCCAATTTCATAAGCCAACATCAGCAAACGGTTCTGCACAATTAAATGAAAATTACGAAATGGGCCACGATAATTTTGTTTTGATTGCCTAAAATTGCGTCATACCTTAGTCACGCGTTGAAAATTGAAACAGCGCGTTACATGGAGAGAATTGTGCGCAAACTTTGCAGCGTTAATCAGATCAGCAAATCCCGAAAATTCCGGATTAACTGATCCTCGAGAATTGTGCATACGCGTAATATATCCAAACACAGCAACAGCGACAAAATCATTTGTCCGTCGCTTGTCTTTCGCATATAACTGCGCGCAATCGCCAACTGCGCCAGATTGGGGCACAAGAAGCGCACGTGTTTGCTTTTAATCCAGATAGGTTAAAAGTGCACGAGAGAGCTCACACACGTTGGCATCTACGCGGGCGCAAGAGTGTAGGAAACGTTGAATATTTCATGCGATTCGACTAGTTACGGACACCTGTTTCGCGCTTCTATGTGTCAAAGTACCTTCTTTTTTTATTCGATAGGCGAAAAATGCTTAGATTCGTCCTTCTTGGCAAAAATCTTGTGTGATTCAAGGAAGATGAAGTTCATTAAAATATTTCAATGATTGCGGTAGCGGGCATAATTATTAGAATAATAAATTCAACCGGTTAATTTAACAAAGAATTTTGCCATAGTAATTTAATTAAGTGGACAAGAAATGTTTATCTGAATTCTGCATTCACGAGCTAACTGTATACTCCCAAAGTTAGCCACAATTCGTCAAAAATCACTAGAATTACAAGCAGGTTTGTAGTTGGACCTGCAAGTTTGTTGGATTGTACAAACGAGACATTGGGCATACCTTGGCAAGGTCTTCACTGCCAGTATAAAGTTTTCGTAAGAGCAGGAGCATTTCCGGGGTGAAGCAGGGGGTGTAGTTGGTCCATCCGTTTGGCGAATCTCGTTCTCCTGCAGTACCGCCGCGATCTTCCCAGCGGCCGTCCTCTCCACATCGCTTTTCGACGAACTCTGCAAACAAACAATTAGTGTAATTACTATTTGCCCCGAATTATTTAATCCTCATAATATTTTTTATCCTTAATGCTTTCGAAACTTTTTTCCTGTAGTAAATCACCCAACTACCATAGAAGTAACTGTAATAAACTTTTAATTATACTTTTTACGTAATATTGAAATTTGAAATTTTTTTAACAGTGCAGGAGTTCCGTGCCGTCTGTAAGTATTCAACAATGCTACCTAAAAAGAGTCTAGATGAGAGAGTAGCAGAGTCTCAGCTCTGTAGTATGCTTGTAGAAACAAACTAAAGAAACTGAAGACTGTACAGGACTCGATTAAACTTGTTCGCAAGTAGATCAACGAGACGAGGTTTCCTCGAGAGAGCTGAGTCCAGCACTACGCTAAGGTTCATAACTGAATCAGAAAAAGGCATGCAAACATTTCCAAGGACTATGAAAGCTATTAACCCCTCTCTTTGAGTCCCGTAACGAATTTGTGGTAACGGAAAATTATGATGAAAATGTAGATTTGCCTCGACACCTGTAGCACGCTTAACTTTGTGTCAATCCAAGAAAATTCTTTTTCTCCCTGTTCACAAAATAGGAATTAAAACACCGACTTTCTTTCGAATGGAAAACTTATAAAACTCGATCCAAAAGAGATCAATTAAGACAAAGGGAAGATGCCTGAAAGATGGAAAAAAGAGAACGTAATAGAAAAATAAAGAAACAGAGTATAGGCTCGGGAACGCCGAACGTGAGCAACGTCGAATACGATCGAAGCAGAAAAGTGGGTCGAGCAGGTATGATTGCAACATCGCAAAGGAGTGGAAGTGAAATAGACATAGAAAAAGAGATGTAGATTGCCGGAAGAAGACAGAAGAAAATTATTAAGGCACGAAATATTGGAATAAAAAGTTATTGATAAAGCTGGATTATAAAAGTCAGAAATCGCAAGAGCGAGAATTAAAAATTGTTGGATACTAATAGCAAAGCTGAAATGTGCTAAAAATTTACAACGAAATGGGGAAAAAGAACCGATTAATGAAAAAAGTAAAATGAAGAGAAGTATAGAAGAGAAATAAAGAAGCTTTGACAGAGAAATATTAAAATCAAACTTATGAAAAATATTACAATAAAAAATTGCTGATCGAATTTTCTACTTTTTCTACGCTTAAGAATTCTGTTGCACGAGTACATAAAATTTAAATTCAGTTCACAGCTTAAAACCCAACACTAACTTAAATAATAAATCCCAGTAGATTAACACAAAGGAAGAAAGAAAACTTAAAAAAATAAACAGAGAGGTGACGTATTTTGTAAAATATTTTGGCCGCTTGTAGTAAAAGATTGAATATGTACTGTCGGCATCGATAAGCATTCGTGACCAAAAGCATCCTCATTGTTGTATATAAATTCAAACGGTCCCGTTGTGAATTGTCGAGCCTTTTTTCGCAGCTTCATGTCCACAAACATGTAGCCGCACACAAACGCGTTCGATGCTGGGTGAATTCGATCGGCACAAATGCGCGTCCTGGACTGCGATTGCATTCGCAGCGAAAATGCGCGCGCACGTCCTTCTTTTATATGCTCTGCTCCCCCGTCGCGGTCGGTCTGTTTATTGGCATTGGCTAGCTTTCCTCGGTTTCTCTCCCTCTCTCCCTCTCTTTCTTTCTCTCGCTGCTGCTCCGTTGAAAGACCTGCTGTGGAATATATATATGCACCTCTGCGTCGATGGATTTTTTCCTTCCGTGGGTGGAGGCGCTTCTTTCTCCTGGGCACAATTTTCAAAATGTCTTTCCTGCTCTGCAAGGATAGAGCTTTTCCGTGTTTAGCCTGACGCGGCGTTAAATTTCGCACTTTGTTTATTTTTTATGCACGAATGAGTCAAAACTCACGGGGGAATAGAATTTTTTAATGTTGCTAAGAGGTTTGCATTTTGAATGTTTACAGTCCACTTATCACCTTTAAAACTAAATTTTATAAAGCTTTTTTATATCTATTATGTAGGTAATTTTACATGGTTTCCCACTTCATCTTTATTTCCTTTGAGGTATTTAGCATATTGAAGAATACCTCAGACAGCCTTTTGCTATAGTTGTATAAGAACCTCGGTGGTAGTTGCAGAAGAAATGACGTCTATATGTGTAAGACTCAATTGAACATTGTTGTAAGCTAATGAAAATGAACCTACAATGAAAGTATCGAGTCTAACACAGAACCGAGACTTTAGGAAAGAACATGTCGCGAATGTCATTGCAGTTTAAGGAGATCTCGGACAGGCTCGTCACAATACGTGTAACTTTACAGC
The DNA here is from genome assembly GCA_035582935.1 of Ormyrus thymus. Lineage (NCBI taxonomy): Eukaryota > Metazoa > Arthropoda > Insecta > Hymenoptera > Ormyridae > Ormyrus > Ormyrus thymus. Next base: position 71,514 of record JAWWEM010039566.1, read on the forward strand.
ACGGCCCATCTGGCTTATTATGTTTATCTTTCGTCAAATTTCGTCACCCGCCTCACGTTGTATTTCACAACTTTTAGCGCGAATTTTTGTTTTTCATAAATTATTATGTTACCTTTTCTTTTCTTATGACCTCGCATTCCACGGTCGAAAATGCCTTAAAATTGTTTTAATCGCGAAAAATACACATTCTGCTGTGACCGTCAATTTTTAGTCCGACATCCCCTTAAGCAGAGGACTTAGTGTCGATACCTGCGAATACCAAAATTTGCAAAAGCGATCCAAGAAGATTCGCCATCAGGTGTCACAACTTATTGATGTCAGAGAAGTATTTAAATAATTTCCATTTTCGATTCATAAGCATTCTAGTCTAATTTACACAAAATGTGACCACCGTTAAATTAATAAACCTCTGGCAGCTAACATTCCAGCTGAGATGCGTCTGCTAGTTCGTTGAAACTGCGCCAAAAACTTCAATAACTACCGCATCAAAGCTAAGTGTGAGGTTTCAAAAAATACCATCGACGTGCATTAGTTATAAAAAGAATTCCGCGAATGCCTGCCTTTATTAATTAATGCTTGGGACTTGTATGAATGTTCCGCTATTGCAGTTTTGAAAAGATATAGATCCGGCTCATGGATAATTGCCTCGAGAATGATGGAAATTGATGATGAATATAACATGGTGCTTTTTCCCTGCACGTTATTGAAATAGAATCAAATTTGTTAAAACCAATTATATATATTATTGTAACCGGAATCGTCACAGTACGTAAAAGCTATATAAAAATCCATAAAAATAATCTTCATACGGGAAGTCCCTGAACTAAATGTCATGGACTTTTGCTACACAAGTTACGTTTATAAATTTTTAATTATCTGAAAATGAATTATCAAATTTAGTTAACCTTGTATTAAAATGGGCTAAAATTAGATCATTTTGTATGCATAGTATAGTTTCTTTTCTTGTCTGCTTTTTAAGTTGGAATACTTTCTTCTTTCAAAGTAAACAAAAAAAATTGTTATCATTATTTTTAAATTTACGTAAAATAATTCATTTAAACTTCTATATTCTCTTTGAAAACAATTATTTCTGCCGAAGAGTGTAAAGTAAACGAAAATTAAATTAACGGAACGGCAGTAATTATCTTCATTTTGTGCATTGTGTATTTTGATCCATTTTACCAATCTTAAAGTTAAAGTAGAATGTTAAGAAAAATGAATATAATGAATGAAAAAAAGAAACATATACCGCATACGGAACGTATTTCTTCGCAAAGCCACGGTAATTAATCATGGTATAAAATTGAGAGTCCATCAGAAGCTAATGAACTATAGAGCAGAAAATCAATCTTTAGATTATTGACGATACTAAAGCTCTTCGTAGTTCCCGGCGAGGTTGGTAGCTTCAGGGAGATATACTATTATACTTTTATTTTACCCTGTCTGCGCCGCGTCGTTGTAAAAAAAGCAAGGTAATAAGAAAAGATCCGCTAAGTCGGGAACTCGCAGCTGCAAACACGAAGCCTTAAAGCTGAGCGTACGAAAGGCGGCCGCTGCAGTTTTCGTTTCCAATCTCTCTTCGCACGATCATCTTTTTAAGCGTTCGATTCCTTGTTCGCTTCGGCCGTCGATTTCAAACCTGCGCCTTCCCTTCTTTTTCACGCCCCTTATCTTTTGCCATCGGCGACTCGCTTTTGACCGACGGGTGCAGAAGAGCAGTGAGATAAAAGTCATTTCATTCTTTTTTTTTTCGCCAAGGCGAGAAGTCTTAGTTTAAAGCTCTCTCCACCTCGGTTATTATTACAGTTTACATATTATCACAGTTTATAGTTTACTATTTTAATAATTAAAGAAGATTAATATAATACGAATTCATTTTTATGCATAAAAGAATGCAAAAAATGTCAATTTCTTATTATCGGTATTTACTTTGATATGTTAAAATCATAAAAGAGAATTGCTTTTTAAGCAGAAATAAATTATTGTAATTAAAATGAATATGCGTCGATTAATCAATATGTATCAAGTAATTTATTTAGTTAATATGTTTTCTACTCAAGATGATTGTTTTGCGTCTCATTTTTGTACAAATGCGTCAACTTGTCTCATTCAATTTTTCCTTCTTTCGCTCTGCTTCATACAATACAAAATGCCATGCTCTTTTAGCAGCTCCTTTCTTTGCATTTAACTGCAAACGCTGCAGGTCGATTTGCGGAAAATCGTTTAGACCCAAGCCACTCGCAGATCAATCTTCATTTAATCCTACGTATGGGACGTATTCCTTTTATTTCGAACCTTATTTCTTCTTTGCATTCCACTCTACTCCCACTTTGCGCTTTTGTGGATCTCGAGGGACAATCCTTTAGATAACATTTATACGATTGCGAAAATTTACATTTTCTGGCATTTAATAGTACAGTTTTAATATTTTAATTGAAGCCGAAACACTTTATCCCAAAAGAGATTTTTAGGAATGCTTTTTTGGTTTGCCCTTTGTGCCAAACTGTATACATAAGAAACTATTAGTTATCACTTAATTAACCTAATGAAGTGAATAGGGGTTTCATTATGAACAATTATTAATTTTCTTTTAAAATGAAATAGCCAATGTTTTATTTGATAAATGGAATAAAAACGCACGATGGAAACATTGTTTTCTAATACTTTTTCAATACTTCGCTTTTGTGTTTTTATAGTTTTTTAGACTTTTTCAATCTATTTATAAGGGTACGGTAAAGAAATTTAAATGGACCAATTTTCTTGAGGTATTATGCACAAATTTTCACACATGATAGCTGTTCAATTGAGTTGGGTTTTTATTATAATTTTTTTTTCTATTACTTTTACCCTATTTATTCTTACTTATTTCTCTTATTTTAACTCCTTTCACTTTCCAATCTTCTCTCTTTAATTACATTCGCATCTCATTTTTCGTATTTCTTTTTAGTATTATTTATAGCCCTTCCACTTATATTGGGCTAGTATTTTTAGTTTATTATTTTTCTGAATAATTTCCTTAATAGAATCTGAAAATGTAGATTATTAAGCGCTAAAGAAAAAATTGATGACGACATGCTTGAATTTGAATAGGATTTTCTTTTCTAAGTTTAATACATTCTTATTCGATTTATTTCTGGTGAGGTACTCTCTCGAAGCAAGATTTTATAGATGATTTTAAAAATCTTTTTACAGTCCGTTGATTTACAGTTTTCACGAATTTTGTTCTTCAACGGAATATTTATTTATACGAAGTTGCACTATCACGACTTTTGCATCTTAGACATTAAATTTATTCATTTCGACGAGTCACTATCTATTGAAGACACTCTTCTGAATGGCACTGTGCATTGCGCGATACGGTTCATTATTTCAGTTCTATTATCACCCTCGTCCACCTAACTTCTCTGCAAACTCCGCCACAAATCTAAATTGCAATCTTGAATCTTTCTTCCCTCTGCTCCAGCTCTTCCTTTCCGGCAAGCGTGCAAACTTTCGATTCTCTCAAAGTTCCATCGTCGGGCTGTAATTTGGCCTACATAACTCATCGACTAAAAGATCATCAACCAACGACGAGAGATCATAATATCGTGTTCACTTAAACGTCTCAGATGAATGAAACGCTTCAAAGCTCTTGTTGAATTCTGAGGTGCAGATCAAGCATATTGCATATTATCTGAAGATAGTTCCGCCACCAAATCTCATTTAAAATCAGGTATTTAGTAGTTTAGAAAATTTTCTGTGAACTTGAAATATTCCAAAAATGTTTAGGTATCTCTTAAACAAATAAAAACTAAAAAAGACAGTAATTTAATAAACCCAGGCCCAGCTCAAACTGGCTTATAGCTTTATTAATTTAACGAAATTGATGTTTGAGAATTGAAAGTCACAAGAGTTTCCTCGAGTGAAAGATATGAATTTATCAGTGATTGGAGCATTGCCAGTAATTCAAGTCGTTAGCCCCGCAGACAGTCAAAAGCTTTCGGCGCATGTGGAAAAATGAGGAATCTTTCGGACGCTTCTACTGCTGGGTCAGAAATATTGCCGCAGCCGCCGCGTGCAGTTATATGTATATTATTCGAAAGTTCCGGCTTGTTCCGGCCACATGTGCCGACTACACGAATTTGCATTTGGGACAGACGGGACGTATATCCGCAGTGTATTTTTCGCCGTCAATCCGATCGACGACTATCAGCGATTCGAATCCACTGGGGCGCACTGATTTTTCCGCGAGCGCTTGCACACGAACGCGTCGCCGATGCAAATTCCGTTCTTTATCTCGCGCTCTTTTTAACTCGTGTGTTTTTTACTTTTTTTACTAGCGACAAGGGGGTAAAAAAGTGGAATGCGCTTTCTGCCTGCTAGAGGTTTCTGAAGATTAATTCGTAAGCTGGAATTCAATACAAAAAGAAACGACATATTCGTTTGAGATTGTGGAAAAACTGGGGCGCCGAGAATTAATTCGGCTGGAAATGAGCTACGAATGTGTCCACTTTCGGAACGTTAAAGTATTGATGAGAAATTATTTTCAAAAGTCTTATACGTGCATCGAAAGCGTTCGAAATAGAATCGCAAGCGTTCGAAATAGAAAATATAAACTAAGAATCTTTTTACGCGAATTCCAATCAATAAAAATGAGCTATTCTATGCATTTAAAAAAGTTATTTAACTCTACTGACTAAAATGTTTTACGCCGTTGTAATTGGTCATCAAGGGTAAGTTGAGCTCTTACATCGGATAATCTTTGAAAGGTAATTCTTAAATCTTCTTATTTCCTATTGCAGAAAATGTGATTTTTAACTCGCTGTATTTGGCAAGCTTTCAAACTCTGAAAGAGATAAATCAATGTTTTCATGCTGATCTGCAAGGTAAACTAGCTTACTATCTCCATTTGAAAAAGTTCCGCGACCTTGAAATCCCACTATTTATTTTAGTTGGCCACTTAAGAAATCAATCAATAGAAATAGGAAAAAAAAGTTTTCATTGCCAGTTCTCCGAAAACGTGTTGGTCTTGGAGAAGCAAGAGCTCCTTCACTCTCTCCTACGTGCGCTCGAGGCTCGCAAAGGTTTTTCAACTCGATGCTCGCGGCGACCTTGGAGAAAGCTTGCTACCTCGATAATGCAAGCATGAAAACAAAGCAGACGGCGTCCTGCCGAAATCAATGCCCGCCTAAAGGAGGGCCGACGCTCGAAAGCAGCGCGGAATAAAAATACCCGCTGCTTATTATACCGGGGCGCGTATAATTGAAGTCGCGCGGCTTTCGCAGTAGGGTCGCGGGCGTCCGCGTTTTGGCCGATCGATTGAAGGTCACGGTCGAGCCGACGTAAAGAGATGTTACGTAACGCCCGCTTGTGTGTTGTGTGCACGTGGACGGGTGTCCGTGCAGGAGAAAAGAAAAGACAAAGACCCGCGGATGCTGAACTGCTCCGCAGGGAATGAGCTAAACGCGTGCAGAGTATGGGGTAGTCGCATACGGATGGGACAGATTACATCAACGCTTTTGTACATTTTAACATTCGGTGTATATATTTCGAAGCATTTTACACTAATTATTTCATCATTCTTTATTCATTTAATCAGAACAGTTTTTTCTTACTTTTACTTTTAGTTTGGAACATTTTTCAAAAACCATTTATTCTGGTTCCTGACACCTTAAAATTCAATTATAACGTGTGTTTAGAACAACTCTACAGTTACTATCCCAAAACTTACTCTAGGAGGAAGCAAAAAAAATTGGTCAAAAAAGTTTGAAACAGAAAATTCTTTTAGCTATAATGCAAAAACGGATACGCAAAGAAGCAAATAACAGAGTAGGAAAGAGGAAGCCCATCCATCCAGCAGAAAATCGTATGCAGTCTTCGAACAGTACGATGATGTCCATTAGAACTTGAGATTTTTCACAAAAGTTTTCTAATATTCTTATTCAGAAAGCGTGTACGTCGAAAGTATATAGTACCGTGAAATACATCGCCATGGAAATAAGACATTTGCCGACGAGGAAACGCTAGAATTCCAGTAGTCTTCAGTTCGACTGCAAAGCGAATGCGCGTAAGCGAGTTTTCTTTGCGTTCTTGCGAAGAGTGTCGTCGAGATTGCAAATGTATATGTATTTTTCACTCGTTTCTTTTTCTTTTCGCTGGACTAACTTTCACAAAAATGAACATTTATTAGATGCTGAATATTCCAACATACGCGCCATTTTTAATTGCAATATGTGTCAGCTTCTTATTTTGCATTTATTAAGAATAATTGTTAATAATAGTTAAACGCCAAGAATATGCTTGTAGATTAATTAAGCAAAAACTAGATAAAACTATTAATTAATCGTTGCAAAGTGCATTGATTTTGCGAATAAAGCTTCAATTGAAACGACCAGAACAGTGTCTAAACGCGATTATAATTTTAGTGACGTTAATAAGATTTTATCTCATGCGAATTTCGAGAATAACGTTGCGTCGAAAATGAATCGTAGGGTTCCCAGTTTAATGAGAACGGAAGATAAGCTGCAGCAATTTAACTTTAGCACCCAATTAGGCCAGTTTTTTGTTTTATATTTTAATAAATTTAAGCATGTTTGAAAAAATTATTTAAAACTCACTTCTTGTGTCTATGCCGTTTGCCAACGGACATCTTAGTTGTGTTACCGTTGAAGCTCTTGTTGGAGGCCAACAAAGTATAGAATCCCATGCCCAGTTACACCAAATTTCTGAAAATAAACGAAAGATATTTATTGATAGAAATAAAAAAAGAAGCTAAGATAATGCAAATCAATGTACTGCTGAAGTATTATTTGAATATTTTAATAACCGTGTTAAGGTAAAAGAAAAATGTACTAATATAAAGTTATGCACTGATCAGGTAACAATATCTAAAAATAGTGTAAATTGATTGTTCAGCATTGAAAATATACAAAGCAGAAAAGAAGAAAGTGAACACTCAGATCCTCGGGGCACAGATTTTCTCAAGAAATACATCTCTGCATTGAAAGAGTACACGTAAAAGGACCTGAAATGAAAATTTCTTGCTATTTATAGAATCTTTACTGCTCTTCCCTTTACGGAGAGTCTTTTTTTTTGAACATGTTAAATGAAATTTTCGTTGCACGTGGCATGAGACTCGCGTGCTTCTACGCCGGAAATGAGAAACGGCAGGGACTGTAATGGCTAAAAGATTCTCTGGCTCCGCAGCTTCGCGATTATCTCATACACTTTTATCACTTCATATTTTCCCTCAAAGTAGCCTTTTTACGCGCTTTCCGTTTTTTGAGCTTATTTACGTTGTTTCGCTCCAAACGTGCTAAGGACAGACGGGAATGATCCTAAAAAGGAATTGTCTTTAAAAACAAACCTTGAAAATATGCGAATGAGCTGTTGACTTTTATGACTTAAATTATTTTTTTATTATCTGCCAATGAAATGGAAAAGCCTCATCAAGCTTATTTTTTTTTTTTTAATTAAAAATCTTAAATTTAGAAAACTTACAGAATAATAAATTTTGTTAGTTTCTTATTTTATGTTAAATACTTATTAGAATAGATAGACTAGCTTTAATAAAATTAAATTCAGTACTACTGGCAAAAGTTTGACCAGTAATAAGGAGATATTGGATCCGAAACTTGCAAGATGATTAAATAGTTTTTAAATTAGTTTAACTTACTTCGAGCACTAAAATTTATACCCTCGCAAGCAAGAAAAGAAAAGAGGCATAAGTAAGAAAATAATTTATGAAGAATTTTTAGACCGCAGTTAAATTAAAATTTATTTTAATACATGAAAACGTTAGAACAATTATTCAGCTTTTTAAATAGTACAAATAACAATTATGTATTACGAAACGGTAATAGTGACATAATTTAAATTATAAATTATATGTGTCCGAGGAGAGGGAGCGAGGTGTTAGATGGGTTCCACTACAAGTGGTGAGGGAACAACGGCGTAGAAAGTTATGCATGAGCTTGAGCGAAAGAGTGATATATATATATATATATATATATATGTAGGTATAAAACTGCGTGCAGCATTATTAGTTAATTAGAGAGATTGAGAGAGAGAGAGACAGAGTTCCTCTGGGTCTATATAGCATGGAGGAAAGCGCGGGAAAATTAAATTAAATTTTTTATTGATTATTTACCACACCATAACTAACTATATAATAATTATATTTTGCGCGCCGAAAACTTTTTAATCCCTAGATTTTGTCCCGCTTCGGCAATTCTTTTGTGGTCATTTTTCATTGGTCTCTCTTGTGTGATCATAATCTCAGATATCACGACTCTATTGTGTCTTTGAAGTCTGAACCAATTCTAAGTATAAGTACACTGAACCAATTAACCAAGCAATACCAAAATCATAAAAAAAAATCTACTAGCTTTTATTTAATTACAAAAGTAGTGAGTAAATTTGAATAATAGAATTAATGAATTCATTAGGAATAATTAAAATTTTATGACATTATAAGTTGATATGATTTTTTCTTGACTTTTTTTAGAATTAAAGTTAGTGAAAGATAACCTTCTGTATAAACTACTTTAGAATTCTCAAATGAAATTTTCAAATGAATCAAAATTATTTTAAGAGAATAAGTAAAACTACATTGGTAATTCAGTAGTTACTCTCATTATTGGAATTTTTAATAATATATATGGTAGCTAGTTTAATTGACAGTAGCTTTGAATGGCACATGATTAATTACTTATACAAAAGGTTAAATCATAATTTTCGTTTCATTTATTATTGGCTGCATCTCATGACTAGATTAATTTAATTTTCATCAAATTATATACTAATTTCTCTCTCGGATTGAAGGCTTTTTTTAAAATAGTTCTGAAATTTTTAATGCCGAAGACTAATGATGAATCTAAGGTCTACACTGCCGTCTCTTTGGGCACTTGGAAATTCGCTTCTCCCTCTACGCGTCCGTTGGTCCGGCCTGCCGCCGCAAGCTCGCGCCAATGTGCTTTATTTCATGAAGGGTTTCCGAGAGTTCGCTCCGTTCGCGACGCGCAGCGTCAAGTGCCTCTCGCTCTACATCGCTCCGGAGATAAGAGCAACGGAGACAGAGCAAGAGAAAGAGAGAGTGAGAGAGAGGGGGGGAGGTCCGTAGGGAATTTCGAAGAAATTCAGGTCATCGTTAAAGTCCTCGAGAGCGGTGGCAGCGTTTACCTCGATGTTATATGGCACGCCGAGAGAGGCTATAGAACGCTTCGTCGCTCGCCGACGTCCCTTGCTTTTACTCGTGCATATCCTTTGCCCGACGCTTGTCTAATTAAGCGGAGAGTCTCGGGCAAAATGCGCAAGTCAGCCGGTAAATACTAGCCAAAGATTGCTTAAACTGTCCTTCATTGTGGGACAAGTGTCTCTTAAACACGTAGATCAAATCAACATTTCTTCAGTCTAAGTAAATAAAGTCAGTAATTTTCTGTAAATTTCAGTACTAATAATGGGCCTTCTTAAGTTATTACACGAATTGAAACAGTTGAAATATAATATCTCATAATCGATACAAGGCAAAGAGTAAGACAATCGACACTCTTAGGTCAATTTAAATCTAGATGCTGATTTTATTATTGAAATATATTTTCTTAAATTTACGGTCTAGCTGCCAGCGCTATTGTTAACGGTAAGTAGATAAAGCTCGGCAACTTCAGCTTCGTATTCTTCATTGTTAAGTATCAGCAGTTTATCGCATAATAGAAAAGTTATATGTACAATCTATCTAGTTTAAATACTGCAATATCTTAAAACCGAAATAATCTGTTTATTCTTGCTTTACTTATTTTTAAAACGATGGAAACTCGATTAGTCAAAGTTAAATCTAATCTAGTTAATCTAATAAAATCTGACATTCCGCTGCGTTTGTAATTAATGCATGTTTATTAGTGGAAGGCGATGTGCTAAATTGATGAGAATAGTTGGTTAATCAACGGTCACTGCTTGAAAATGTACTATTCTAAAGGGATCGATTTAATAGTCTAATGATGGATGATTCACCAGAGAGTAACTTGTAAACTGAACTACGTGAATTCGTAGAAGGTTCCTAGTTCAGAGTGTAGCTATTCATCTTTCCGTAAGAAGAGAAAGCTTAAATCATCAGAAAAATACGTATTATAAGTAATTGACTAAGAATGATCAATTCTGAAATGCAATAATCTTTTAAAACGTTTTTCGATCAATTAGCTTAATCTTATTTATTTAACATGTCAGACGCTCAATTAGCTTAAAAGCTGTATAAAGAGCATTAGTTTACTGAATAAACCAGGCCACTACTACAGCCCGACATATTATTGTCTTGCAGCATGATAACGCTGCTCAGGGAGTAAGTGGAACTTGAGATTTGCTTGAAAGATGTATTTATAATAACGACGGGGACAGACAGATTAGCTACCCTTAATCTGTCCTTCGAGCAGCCTTAGCAAATACGGTAAAACGAATAGACCTGCTAAAATTATTAGCGTACTACAGGCACTCACCATTATCGGGCAGCATGAAATTCCGATGCTGTAGCTCGCAGTGCAGCTGCGAATCATTGCTCGCGCTCGTAAAGTCCATATCGCTGATCCTCCCCGTTACACAACTGTCACCACCACCACCACCACCATACCGTCGGCAGGACACGACAGTCGCTACATCCTCGTTCTTAGCAGTCTGACAACAATGCCGTCTCCTTGGCTGCTTTGACGTCGTCGCCGTTGTCGTCGTCGTCGCCGCCGCCGCGACGTACCTCAGCGGCTCGTCGCCTGCATTTCGGTTAACGGATTCGCTCCCTTCACTCGTAGAATAATGCTCCTTTTGTATCTGCTTCTCATCGACAAAGTCTTATTCAATTCTCTACATTTTATGTCTCCTGTCCAGAGCGTCCAACTTGTCAAGATTGTCCTTTTAGATGCTCTTTTTAAGAGGAATCGTTCGAATAAACTTTTTACTTTTCCTAACTTTTCGACCTTTTGTGCGAAATTTTCGATTCTATTAATCCGGTACCCTGGTTTTTCTTAACTTCTGCCACTTTTCACTTTCTTTAAACTCTTTAGTTTTTCTCTTTTTTCAAGAATGAACATATGTCTTTATTCCGCGAGAAATAGTATCATCCTTCAAAAAAATTTACCAACAGAATGGTTGTTTTTACTCGGGGAAGAAAGCACCATGACAATTTGAAAAGTTCTTTTACTCTTTTTTGTTTTTAAAATTTTTATCACATAATCACGAGATGGTTATAAGTTTAAAACTTTTGATATTCATCTTTTGAAGCTTCGACAGCGGATTTACCCTCTTCAACTTTTCTTCTTTATTTCTTAATCGTCTTATTACTTCTTTATTTTCATAATTCTTTCGCACTCAAGAACTTTTCTTAATTTCTTATTTTATGAACCGGCTTGTTCAGTACTTTTACTTATTTTACTACGCAAAAAAACTGACGAAACTAGTATCGGTATATTCTTTACGGTTTTATGCAGTAAACTTTAAATAATAAATTTATTTCACCGTCAGATACTTTTTTTCGCGATAAAGACAGATAGCAGAAGAGATTTGATTGACTTTTTAAATACTTAAAAGACATGTCACTCTCTTGGACTAATAGAATATTGAAGAGGATAAAAAGTTAATTCACGCGTATCGGAGGGGTCGAGCGACAAAGTTACTTCAGCGCCAATACATTATGCAAAGCACTTGCTATCGCGTAACGAAGAAAGAGAGTGGTGGATAGGCATCGGGACCGGGAAGACGAGGGAGGACGAGGAATTGAATGGGCGAGGAAGTTCGAAGGGATCAAGAGTGGCCGACGGCTCGCGTCCGCGTCAAAAGGATTTCTCTCGCACGTACCACAGGCACGTACATTCCCGAGCTATTGTATCGAAGCACACACGGACACAGGCGATGAACCGGAGATGCGATCAGCGTGTCCTTTATTTCTTCGGCTCTTCCGCTCGTTGCACGGCGACGTCACTCCTTCTGCACTCCTCCTGCCCAGATTGCCAATCGGTCGTGCGGATCTGAAAGAATTCAGTTTTGATAAGCAATGTCATGCCGAAGTTTGCAGTTCAAGAGGTTTTGATAGCGGCTTCAAAGCAATTTTCATTGCGGGCAAAAAGTTTGGATTCAAATCTTTTATAAATAAACAATGCTTTCTATTTGAAGGCATAACAAAAATTCGTTTTGCAAACTTTGCTTGTCTAGTTCATTTTTCTCTAAAAATGCAACCTTCCCAAATAAAATTTTTGCTCAAACTTGTTTGACTGTCAAAGCAAAGGATGATATCAAAATACAGTTTGGACATTTACGTGTCCTCTTTGCTGTCCTGTTAAAAAATTGTCAACTATATGGGTCGCAGCGAAAAGTTTTGTACCGATTGAAATAACAAACTTTTGTATTAGAATTTACCCGTTAACATTATTTTAAAAAAATTCTTCTAATTTACTTTTTAAAGTGTTAACACTTTTTCATTAACCCTTAAAGGGCCGAAAATTGCATATATGCGTCCGGGGTGGGGGGTAATCGACCCACATCTACCCTTAGTTTGGCTCTATGTGAGGGTTGAAAGCTCATTTTTCTATAGAAAAACTGAAATTTCAAAAATTTTAAATTGCCGGCCTTCTAAAGGTTAATAAACGAACCGTTTGAGCTACGCTCTCTAAAGCGTAAATATCTTAGGAGATCATTAGTGTGCTTATCCGGGAGCTGGTTCTTTATCTTCCAACGGAATCAGTTAGTTTGAACTATTTCGCATCGGTTGACTTTAACTGTTTAAAACAATGAAATTTAGTAAGTTTTCACTAATTTGTTTCAGAGAATTCGATCAAGATACCAGACAAGTAGCAGGAAATCACAGCGGTTCGACGAGGGAGCTTCGCGGTTTGACCTTCGCTTTGTCACGAACAGCGAAGTGCTGATCGTTATATTTGACATGAACAAGTGACTCCGCTGGGAGCATCGTGGCTAAATCTATCACCTGGAATTGCAAAGGCGATTAGCTGGGTTGTGATTTCGGTGCGGGATTTTCGTACTGCATATACCAAATCCTTTTCGTTGCTCGACAACGTTTTTAATTAAAAAAATAATTACTTTTCAGTTCTGTAAAGATTCCTCAAGTTTTTAATTCAAAAGTATCAATTGGCATTGTTCGACATTCAAAAATATGAATTTCTAATTTTAAGTGGGGGAAAAAAATCTTTTTCACATTTTTTTTAATAATCAATCAATTTAAAATTGACGAGCGAACAAATCTACATGTAGGAAATAAAAAGATTTTATTAAACATTTGATATTATAATAATAAATTCTGTTGCAATTGGGGGTTTTTATGCTGCAAAGCTTATCCCTTCAAGAGCTGAATGCATTAAACTATTCAAAACTTGAGTATATACAGCGTCTTTTGTGCCAGTTACCGAATTTCTTAATAAAGAAAAGTCTCCCTATTGGAGAAACTTTCGATACCATAGTTCCAATTACGAATATCCAACATTATGTCAGTTGGACAGAGATAATACATATTCGCGTGTGGTAACAGCTTATGAACAATCTCCAAAGTACAATACTTCGAACGTGTAAAGCTACAAAGTTTAGGCTGCTGCATTGATATTAGTTTGTCGTAGCTTTGTTAGGCGCCGCATGACGCTTGCATTATGCATAATAGATTCTTAAATGAATGTACGTCATACTATGCTTAATACTAATTTCTTCAGCCATGTTAGAGCCATAAGTCATGCGATGCAGTAAAAACTTTAAACTGAGATTCTACATCAGATTTTGTTAAAACTTTCGGATACGTTTTCTAATATAAACATTATGAGAGTATTGATCTCCTTTCAGCCAGTCTAACCCGCGATTATCCAAAAATTAAGAGCTTTTTTTAGCTCCGAAAAAAATCGATGTTTGTTCAGTCACTTAGAACTTAACAAGTAATTGAAGAGTATTTGTGACAAACAATCACTAAATTTTAATTTAAAAAAGTTGTTCATCAACTGTGAACTCCAGAGGAAGATTCAATTATTATGTTATTTTAAAGTATTGTGATTTAAATTCATTCCGAAAATAAGTTTGGAAAAGCTTTTTAAAGGAAAAAGTTGCTAAAAAAGTTTAGGTAGGAATAAATGAGGTAAAAGTTTCTGACTTCTGTTTTCCTTCGATTTGCTGAACAAACCTTTTTTTGTAAAACAAACTAAATGTATTAATTATTTTAAATGTACTTTATTTTTTGTAGCTGAAACTGGTATTAATAAATAATAAACGATCTAATAGTTTCATAACAACTTCGACCAATCCGTATTATCTTCATACTTATATAAGGATAACTAAGAAAATTTCTAAGAAACAAGAAGTAATAAGTAGCTATACTCGTGTAACGTTTTCTTCGAGGTAGCGGAATAAGTTTGCTACTCCAGTCACGTTTTTGAAGCAAAATAATTAATCCACCATTCATATCTTGAAAGAATTATGCTCTAGCAAAGCCTTGGCAACATTTACCGCAAAAGCATTCAAGAAGGTGCAGCAACAAATTGCAGAAACAAGAAAACGGCAAAAATGTTACTGGACAGTCTCTGGTGGGAAATGAAATCATCGTGCGGGGCGCAGTTGGTTTTGTCATTTAAGCGTCACGTTGCGGTTTTCCGCGCTCCGAAGAGAAAACTGCCAGGCAGTGGCGGCGATCGAGCACTAAATCGCGCCTTTCCCTCCCTTTTTCTCCGGGCATTCAAGCGAGGAGGGAACTTTTAATTACGCGCGTAGGCGGCAGCAGGCAGCGACAGCCGTTAATAAGGGAAAAAGAGCTCTTGAAAGACGTGCCCAAGATACATTTTAGCCATCTGTTTAACGCTCGACACGCTTCACTTTTCATTTTCGACCGGAAAATTTTTTCGAAGAATAGAGAGAGACAATTTACACGTTAATATTTGATAAAGGCAGAGTGCACTTCTCAGAAATGTATCTTTTGTGTGATAGCTGCCGTGGAAATCTGTTTCTTATACATTCATTTGCCAAGAAGCTTAATTATGATGATTTTGTAATATTTTTTTAACAGCTCAATTCATTACTTGCTGATGCTTATTTATTTGATTAATAAATCTGATTTTATTAAAACATATTATTTTACTACAAGCTATTTTTTCATCCCAGATGATTAATATACGAGGACCAAAGTCGCTTGGCGAAAAAGTAAAAGGTCAAAGGAGCACAAAAGAAGCAGCTTTAGATTTCCAAGTCCATAAATAGACAAGAGCAACGCTCGTTCGCCCAGACAAATTCATGCAAATTGCCACCGCGAAGCCGAATGCGTTAAGGGGCGTACGACAAGCTGACGAGCCAGCAGTCCCATCTTCCGCCAGGGGAGAGAAAAAAATTGCGGCAAAAGAGGTCCATCCTTGAAAAAGTGGAAAACTAAAATAACGAGACCGACTGCACTCCACACACCTGATGTCTTTCTTACAAGTAAATACATTATCAACCCTCCCTCCATTGTCGCTTCAGACTTGTGAGGGGGAGTAACCTTTAGATATCCAGCTGGCCGACTTAATTTTAAAAGGATGTTGGCGTCAATTTGCATGGAAAGTATGGCGTTGAATAGTGTAATAGTATGAATGAGATCTTATTAATATATATGCGATTATTTGAGCTATATATCATGACGTTTTCGCGTGAATAGGTTGTGAAAACGAGCTGCCTTTCTCGTAACGTCGAGTACACATGCGCTTTTCAAAGTTTGGAGCATAAAACCCGTCGAAGAAAAGTAATTTTATATTGCAAAGTAATGGAAACGCATATAATTTTTAGTTTCGTTTCATTTTATCTTCTAACTCGGTAATGTTCGTGAGTCGCTAAAATAGCTTCTATTTAGCTAGAAAGTACGCTAAAGAAAATTTAACTTCTTAAAAGATTTATAAAATTCTTGGAAAGCATTGTTTTCGAAAAAATTATTAACAACAAGTGATCTGAAAGTTTTAGCAACGTTTTCTCTCTTACAAAGCAAACTTTGGAATCTAGCGCTGACCCACTCTGTTAAAAGTAGATGCCCATAGGGTATAAGATTTTTGACCTCAAGAGAAAAGACTTCGTAACGTACACCATTATTGAGTGCATGACAAAGTTGATTCACAAAAAATTGTTTCCCTTTGTGCTTTTAGGATCGCTTGAAATGTTAAAACTCATACTTACTTCAAAATGATACTGCATGTGTAATTATTAATTGTTTATTTTCATTGAATATTTGTAAATTCATCCCTGCAGGAAATTTCACCATCTTTTTCGCCGTTTCGCTAATAGTAGACCAAATTTGGGCAATATACAGACAATTGGCCAAAAATTGGCGAAATAATAGTGAAAACTTCCAATAGGGATCTGATTTGAGAAAGACTTTAAAAATCCGGACCTTCACTTAAGCAGAGGCAAAGAGACCGACGGAATCCGGCCTTGACTTGTTAAGGTGTGATGCGTTAACTGGATCTGCCGAGGGATTAAAAGCCTCCGTTTGTCGGCACAGACAGTCCGATGCTACAGCTGCTGCTGAGTCGGCAGGAATTGCGAAAGGCAAGATCAAGGATTCAGCAACCGGCTAAATGCATACGCTTACGGTGCTGACAAGTCGCTTTACACTTCGGACTGCTGTCCAGCTCTCCTGGTTATTGTTTTTAGAAGATGTTTTAACAAGCTCAAGGGTTTACGATTAAAAATAGAATTTATTTATTTAAAGAGCAAGGATAGCCTTTTTCAAAAACTGAACGCCTTCTTTTTTTGTGGGTAGAATATAATTTTTATTGCATTATGTTTTACCAATTGTTCCACTTTAACTTTAATATCGTTTGTTTGAAAAATCTAAAGTTAACCTCGGTCGCATGCAGTAGTCCACAAGAGACAAAACAAACTTTAAACTTGTGATGTTAGTACTACTTAGAGTTTTAGAAAGTGCAACTAATTTAGTAAGCCTAACTGTATCAAGAGGTTTCTAAACATTATTTTCAAATTAAATCCCCTCCACTGAAAAAGCTAATTAACGCACTCACTAAATTCTACTAAAAATAAAGGAAATGCTTTAATAACAGTGTTTCGCTCTAATTCATAAAAGTATATTTTGCTGTAATACAGCTGTTTAAAGCAGTAATTACACACAAGACTTTTTGTAGGAGCATCAGACCTCAAATTTTTCCAGAAATGAGTGTTGCGACTAACGCTAAAAATGTTTCTAATTACCGGAGCAATTTCCCTATCTTTCGGCTGCAACGGCCAACAAAGAAGCCCCAACGAAAGTTCCGCTGTCAGGCAGGGAACAAACACCGGCAAAAACCAGCGAGCCGGAGCCAAAAAAGGAGCTCCGCAAAAAGCTAGCGTCGGAGCTCGTGGGCGCGTTAAGCGAATATCTCGATCCTTGTGCGCCTTATTTTCCGTTTTGTCGGAGAATTTTCAATTTTCATGGAACCCGGCCTTTGTGTGCCGCAACCGCGTGTGTGTGTGTGCTCAGGGTGGATTTCAGCGCAGAGGGAGAGAGAAAGAGAAAGAGAAAGAGAACGTAAGTCGTCATGCGGGTGGAAGCTGCTGCTGGCGACATTCCAGCAGCAGCGGCTACATGGCTTTGCAATTTTTATAGGCAATTTTTATTTGCCAGTGGCGCACTCTGTTGCGACCACTGCAAAAGATAGGTCATTTCGCAATAAAAGGACTTATGATAGTGGAGCTCCGTCCGACAAGCTTTTTCAGCCCACTCCCGCTTTATCCTCTCGCAGTTCTATATACATATATGTGGAGTCTAATTGCTATGTTAATAATTACGATCCGACTCTTTCGCATCGAATTTCGAGATCAAATGGGCAACTTTTTCGTATGGAATCAACGATTAATTCTCCATTGATCGCGACAAATAATAGATGATTTTTTTATCTGCCGTTTTCAATTCTTTAATGTGCATAAAAAAATACTACTGTGTCCTGCGATTAATATTAGATGAGTTCCCTCGATATAAAACTACCGGCTAAGTACTTTTGATAAAAATAAAGAATTTTCTGTTTTTCAGACATACAACTTTTAAGAAACTTTTAATTCCTTTACTAAGTTGATATTCACTAGTGCAGTTACGAATTTAAGTTTTTATTTTTATTATACGCTTTTTTTCAATAGACTAACTTTTAACCTTCTTGAAGAGCTTTTCGTGAAACTTGTAAGTGTGCCTAATGGATATACTTTATTGTTTCTTTCTTTTTTTTTTAATCGTAATGAGCTCTTATTAATTTTTTGAATGAATGAGAGTTTGTTAATATTCTGAGTGAATATTTTATTGAATATTATAATGGATTAAATAATTGCACGATTTTAGATATTTTCAATCAGTAAATATAAACGCTGAAAGATTCGGCAAAAGAATGCTATACACACGCACTTGAAAGACAATAAACCTTTGCCATGAAGCAAAGAATAAACCGAAGCTTTGAATAAGAGATTTTTTTCTCTCGATTGTATGCGTGAATAAAAAAGGAGCAAAGAAAATATTGCTTTCTCCCTTGCACGATTTCTCCTTTAAATTGCAACCTCATATAAGTTTCATCGAATTTTTAAATTGATTCGCCTCGTGCGATTTTATTATCTTGATAAAAATGAAGATATGCGCGCTTGAAACTGCAATAGCCTTCCCGCAGTTCATAAAAATGAAAGAATAGCGAACGAAAATGTATAATATTGAGACATTCGCTGCAAAGAATTTCAAAGAGAAATAAGGTTGCATGACTTTTGATGAAGTGAAATTGGGTTCAGAAAATGGAATTTCCTTGCCGTAGTGTTAACGTTTGCCAATTAAATAACAATACTCGAAAGTCAAGAATATTATTTAATAATATTGATATTGAAAATAAATGATTTTTTCTGGATATATTCATAAAATATACATTGCACGTTAGAAAACATTGATAGAATCTGTTCAAACTTCAGAAATTGAATGAGTTTGTACGAGGTCGAAGTTTCACCCGATATTTTGATGCGAATTCTACAAAAAAAAATATGAGTTTTGATGGAAAAGAAATTAAATCAGGAAATGGATATCGAATGAATATTTTATTCCGAGTAAAGTTACTTTTTTAATTTAATTTTATTTTAATAAAAGAATTAAGATTTTACCGCCAAAGATTCCATTTTTCATTGGAAAAAAATCTGGTTATTTTTTATTTGTGGTGCCTATTGCAGAAACGTATCTCAATAATCGAAAAGAGCTCAAGCAATAAATTATGCATTCACATTTGGATAACCATCCCCTTCCGCATAATTTGCACTCGAAGCCAGCTGGGTTGTCTGTATGCTCTTGTATGCAGTTTCAGCAGGCTAATTGTTTAAACTGAAAATTTTGCCTCGCTCCTTTCTTCCCGCAGATGGGCTGAATAATTGACACAACGTGCTTTTTTATTGCTCGTTTATATTTGGATTCTGCGCCAGAAGCACTCCTTATAGACGTAGCTTCTATCCTGCGGCGCATAACTCGCTTCGTTTACCCGATATGCAGGCGGGGAACTTTGAACTGGCTGCTGCATGCAACTTTATTGCAGAATGGCGCGATTCAGCATCAGCAGTCTCCACGCCACTCAAATCGGAAGCGTACGTGTCTCGCCCACTAATCAACAGTTTGCGGCGAGGCAAATTTAAATGCAGAATCTGGCCTTTCCCCCCTTTGTCCTGCAGTTTCTTCTCTTATACTTATACTTGCTCGCATATTCTTCGGCTAGCCACAATGATGCCTATTCCTCACTCTTATTCTGCCTTCTACTTTTACAGTCTTTGATAAAAATTTGTTTAAAAAAGTAAAATCTCACTAAAGTGAGATGTATGTGCAATGTAAACACAAAAGCACTTTTCAATTTAGCTGCCTTAACGCAGCTTACACATTCGAGAATGTTTGCATGTTTCGAGTAAAGAGTAGCTTTGGCCAAATTGTTTGACTACAAAGATTTAACTATTCAAACTAGTAAAGCTGATAGTATTTTAGTCTAGTTATAATAATTTTTAGCTCATTCTCTCACGCTACTGATTATTTATTATTCTATAATTAATTTACTTATATTTCAAGAAGTCTTACACGTTTTTCTTCATTATAAAAATCTAAAATTTGTATTCTTCGTCAAAATAAAATCATCCAAATTATTTACGAGCAGCTGGAAATTAATAATTTATCATGAATGCCGATAATATTATAATTATATATAATAAAAATAAAGCAAATGATTTACTTTTCATACTGCTTCTCTTTTTCCTGAACGTCATTCCTAGCTTTTGCTTTCCTCTTGAAATGTTTCTTCGTTTGCCAATTTGACATTTTGAAAAAAAGGCGTAAGTGAACACGAAGTTAAGACTTTGAATATGTATATAACGAATGCGTCTGCAGTCTTTTTAAAAGCTTGAAAAAACACGTATATTCTTCAGCAAAGTATGTATTCAAAGCAACAGGTAAATAGTTACGAACGCGTATACGTTTCTAAAACGATAAATAAATGCCAAGGCAGATGGGGAATGTCTTTGATTGGTCTTTTTTCGTTTTTACTCAAAGCTGCTCATAGAGTTTGTACTTTTATATGCTTGAGGTTTCAAACATTTCGATTTTTATAAACTTTATTTTTTATAACATGGTTGAAATACTAATTTTATAAATAGAATTAATGTGATTTTTAATTCAATTTTTTAATTTGAATAATCGCTAGTTGCTTAGAGCCGCCTATTGTATTTTTTCCAGAACATTAACTACTATATTAGATGCGGCATGTTTATCTTTAGCGCGAGATACTTAATCAATTATAAAATATAGAGCTACTTGTCAAATTAAGCTATATTTATCTGTTTCAATAAATGGAAAAGAAAAATAATTCTTATAATGTTCTGAGAATGGCATAAGTAACTATGCTGTTCAAAAATAAATCATTCTGATTAGATCAAAGATGAAAATAGCTTATCCAGATACACTGTATATAATTCCCTCTTATCACTTTTGTATTCAAATAGAAATTCTTTTATTACGACTACTGAATCCATTAATCATTACTAGTAACGATTGACTGAATTACTAAATGTATTTCATTAATTATATTAGCAATTGTATTTATAGAGCAATACTGTAAAAGAATTTGGTTTTAAAAATACAAATAAACGTTTTTGAATAGCCATCCGAGAATGCGACCTACCGACCTTTATTCTGCTGGGTGCCTTCGTACATTAAAGCAAGCGCATGCGCAACCAAAGTGGGAAACGAGCGGACCGCTGCTTGGCTTTGCTACCGCTACCGTAAAATATAGGCCTGCAATTTTTCTCTTGCTCTACATGCATTTCTTCCAAATTCCCCAGTGCACCCGTTGCGTATGTGTACTATTATAGTTGTATTATATTTTTAATTAAGGATTATCCTATTTTTACAATCAGCTATAAAATAAGTTGTAAGAGTTACTCTTAAGCAAAGATTACTCTAGCATTTATTATGCACTTTCTATTAAGTATGTTTGCTTTACATGTGCATAAAATTTAGTTAAGGAAATCATCTGAAATCTTATATAAATACGTAGATTTAACCGGGACGTTCGAGTGTAATTCGGCAGCAATTTATACCTTTACTTCTGCATGCACGAGTCAAGACAATTACTCTGAAAACACCAAATGCTTGTGTTATTAGACTGTGACGTGGTAATTAATAAAACACTTAAAACCAGGATTATATTTTTCCCGTACCACGGGCACAAGCTTTATTAAAAAAAAAAGAAATAAATTTAAACAATAAATTATTCTCGCTCGCTCGCTCGCTCGCTATTGGAATTTTTCCAAAAGGAGATTCCGCCTAGACGCTCTTTATCCGGGAAAAATAAAGAGGTTTAACCGCGAAAATTTTTGGCCGACGGGAGCTCACACGAGCTCGACCGCCTCACTCTCTTTCTCGCACGCTCTCTCTCTCTCTCTCTCTCTCTCTCGCTAGCGCACGCACGCCCGCTCGTCGCGAAAGGGACGGCTTTTTGTCCCCGCGAAACGATACGAAAAATTACGCGGCGCGACGAATTTCTCTCGCTCTCTCTCTCACTCTCGTACGCCCCAGGATAGCTGGTTATCCTCGCGGAAACCTACGCGGGGAAATTACGCGGCGCTAATTTTCTCTCTCTCTCTCTCTCTCACGCTCGCTACTCCTCGAGGGCCGCAGTGCGCGCGCGATTTTTCTCTCTTTCTCCTCTCTCGTACGCCGAATCGCGGCGAAAGCAATGCGCGCGCGAATTTTGTTCTCTCTCTCTCTCTCTCCTTCACGCACGCTCGCTACGTACCGAAAGGACGGCTTTCGGCACGACTTTCTCTCTCTCTCGCACTCTCGGTGCGAACGGAATCGGCACTGCACTCGCGGTTATTTCACTCTCTCTCTCTCTCTCTCTCTCTCACACACACCGCTCGCACGCAAAGTTAAGGGCAAAGCCCGGACTTACTCTCTCTCTCGCTCGCTATCTCTCTCTCTCCCTCTCTCCCGATGGCGCCAGCTGCGGGGACGATCGTCGTCGTCGTCGTC